>JAJGOT010000054.1:597500-605000 GCA_022457155.1 Cladopsammia gracilis
CTTCGTACCAACTCACCACTGGTGGTGAATATCGCCACCCTCAGGCGGCCTGTCTCTCGTTCAAAGCCAGCGACGACAATATGTTCACCTGCCGGATGGCAAGCTATGCGATAATGATAGAAATCTCCTTCGATGTTGATGTTGAATTTCTTCAGGTGTTGTCCTTCCACAGTGAATAAGTGAACACTGGAATCACGCCAGTCCATTACCATGACGCGGCCATCATTAGCAGCAGTGATATCTCTTCCATCCTTGATCTTTCCCTTGCCAAAAGCACAAAGAAATTTCCCGCTCTGCTCGTACACATCAACCACATCATCATTCAATACCAGTACTTTGCTGCCGCTAACTGTCAGTCTGTCCCAGTACCCTCTCCTCACTGGAAACTTGTGAAGTAGGCCAGCGGTGTCATTGTACACCAGCACTTCCCACTCATATCCCTTAGCCCCAGGCTTCTCCAGTCTGACCAGTACATAGGTGCTGTTTTCCACGTCAGTGGCGACATCAGTAATATGTAACTTTGTATCGGCGTCATCAGTTTGGGGATTAAAACAGAGATGAAAATCTCCGTTGCTGTTAAACACCTTCAGGGTTTTATCTCCATTGTCTGCTATAATGAACTGTCCGTGTGTGTTTGTAGTGATACCTCTCGGATTCTTCAGCTTGTGCTTCTCTTTACCCTCCTGACCAAATGACCATGGTGTAACAATGCAGTGCTCCATGCCTTGTTTCTTTAGTACTTTAGCAACTCTTTCGTCACGGAGTAGATCGACTCTTTCTTCTCTGATTTCAAGACAAGGCAATTCTTGATCTTTCGCAAAACAGACCATAAGCGTGACATCGTAAATGATGCGATTCACGTGACAAACGGTGGAAATGATATTTCTTCGTTCATCTTTATTAAAGCGAGATCTCAATCCTTTCTCCAACTCAACTGTGAAATATTCTTTAACAGCTGACACCTGGTGTAAGTCTTCAATACACACTCTACACGCTGCTAATGCATCCTCAGGGTTGTCAACAGTCTCCAGTATTGTCGCCATCACTCGATATTGCATGGCTAGTACGCGGTCAGACAGTTCCAATGCTTCATTTGCGAAGGCTTCCGTCGCTTTTCTGCGAGCGTCTTCGAATCGTTTTTTCGCGTTAGCAAGCGCTCTCGAAGCTGGTTCATCCAGGTCAGTAAGCTCCAGCCAGTTAGTCATTCGTTTAGTGAGAGAAAATGCTTCAGCACCAGCTGTTCCAGCTGCTACTTGTGCTGTTACCGCGCCTTGCTCGCTTCTGAACCTGGCCTTGTTAAAAACAATATACAACAGCTCAATTCCTTCTTTAAAAAAGCTGATGCTTGCTAATAAATCCTTCCTTGCTAATCCATTCAACTTCGACTTTATCTCGTCGATTTCACGAACGATCAAGCCACGAAATTTCTGATCTGTCACATCGCCTTCCTTCAGCCTCTCGGCTGCTTTGTCCCTTCCTTTATTTACGAGCAAGCCAATAGTGGCTTTGAACACGGCCGTTATAATCGAAGACATACTTTCAGTGCTTTTCTTCAAATGCTTTTTCGTGTCTGATCTTTCCTAATCCTGTTGTGGCGCAGCACTAGATTGAATTTCTGATCACGAGCTTGTCACCTTTGTTGAAGAGATTCAGTAGAGTATGATTGTGTTTTTTTTGTGATTTGTGATTGTTTTTTTTGTGATTGAAACAAAAGAAGTCTCCGAAAGATAAATGACCTGGCGTCGTGGCTTTAGTAAAAAAAAAACGCGAATATCCAGGGATAGATTAACCACATGACTTACGGTATACTGTATGAATCATTGATTGCAGATTTTGTTATTATCGGTAAGTCTCTATAGTCGACTTGCTTGTAGTTTGTAAATTTGTATTTCATATTTTGTCACACTCACTGCGGGCCTGGTACGGTACTCCTTTCATACCCGGTATGCAAGATTTGCGTACCGCCAAAACAAACACTGACCTATAGTTTGCTCAGTTTTAAGCAAGATATAACGCTCAAAGTTTAAGGTCGTGCTAATATTGAGGTGTTCTTTCTTGCAATATCAATGATTTTTCTTTCCAAGCCGAAATGTGACAAATTATGAAAAACTGCAAGGTGGCCAGTGCCAAAACAAATACTTATCAAAATATTCATTTATTGGTGTTTCAAAACAAATTTGAAAGTGCTGGTGTCACAGAAGCTGATTTTGACCACATGTGAATTGAACATTATCATCATCATCTTTATTTATTAAAAAAAAAATACGGGATCACTTTCATTTAAAAATGCTCTTCCAGTGAGCCGTGGACTACATGCAATAATTAATCTTATAAACGTTGAAAAACAACCTTATCCATTATAATCACAAACTATCCAATAAAAATTATTTATCTAAATATAACTAATTATCATAAACCTAAATCTAACCTTATATAATAAATTTAATTAAATCTTATTAACTCTACCTATTACATCAGTTTACTACAAAGTATTTCATTTGACAGGCTAGCCTTAAAAGCATTCAGACTAGCATCATCTCTTGCTTCTGCTGGGCTAAATTGAGTTAGTGAAGAATCTGTTGTTATACTGACCACCAGTTAGCCTGTGAACAGGCTTCTTTTTGGGGAATTTGGGGAACTTGGGGAATTGGGTTAGGTTAATTGGGTTAGGTTAACTAGATTGAATTTCTGATCACGAGCTTGTCATCTTTGTTGAAGGGATTCAGTAGAGTATGATTGTGTGGAATGAAGCGGTGTGATTGAAACAAAAGAAGTCTCCGAAAGATAAATGACAAATGACCTGGCGTCGTGGCTTTAGTAAAAAAAAACGCGAATATCCAGGGATAGATTAACCACATGACTTACGGTATACTGTATGAATCATTGATTGCAGATTTTGTTATTATCGGTAAGTCTCTATAGTCGACTTGCTTGTAGTTTGTAAATTTTTATTTCATATTTTGTCACACTCACTGCGGGCCTGGTACGGTACCCCTTTCATACCCGGTATGCAAGATTTGCGTACTGCCAAAACAAACACTGACCTATAATTTGCTCAGTTTTAAGCAAGATATAACGCTCAAAGTTTAAGGTTGTGCTAATATTAAGGCGTTCTTTCTTGCAATATCAATGATTTTTCTATTATGAAAAACTGCAAGGTGGCCAGTGCCAAAACAATTAGCTATCAAAATATTCATTTATTGGTGTTTCAAAACAGATTTGAAGGTGCTGGTGTCACAGAAGCTGATTTTGACCACATCTGATGTAAACATCATCATTATCATCTTTATTTATTTAAAAAAAAAACACGGGATCACTTTCATTTAAAAATGCTCTTCCAGTGATCCTTGGACTATATACAATAATTAATCTTATAAAACGTTTAAAAACAACTTTATCCATTACAGTGGAAGCTCTCGTAAGCGGACACCCTCGGAACGCAAAAAAAGTGTCCGTAACTGGAGCTGGCCGCTTACGAGAATGGTTCTTGTAAGCGGCCACTAGAGGTGTAGGGGATAGATGGCCGCTTACGGGAGCTTGCCCAGCTAACAATAAATACAGTACTGTATTGGAAATACAAAAAAATACCGCCGTATTAAATGACATTTTTGTTTTATTGCGCCCTATACTGTACAACCCTACGATATAATGACGATAACTGAACAGTATTACAGTGTATACTGCAGTACTAGGACTTTCCCTTAGTGATTTTTAAAAACAACAAATTATAATTGCAACCAACATCGACATATTCAACATTAACAGCCTCAACAAAAAGTAGTGATACAGTTTAAAATGTTTACGACCTGTGTGTCTTTCAGTGAGGCTTCAGTTTATATTAGTCTGGTTAGTGTGTTAGTGTTGTGCTGACAACGTTGTAATTCCAGGGCATATGCATGTAAGTGGTGTTTCGAAATGTAACCGGACGTGAATGACGACAAAACAAACACTGAAATATGGTACACACTGTAATTACTGTAAATGATTGTGTAAGTAAGTAAGTAATTTATTTAAGGAGGAAACCACATCACCCATGGGTGGTTTTCATGAGGGACCTCCATATAAAAGTTAATTACAACAATAATTGACAAAAATATTCGAAATACAAGAACTAATTACATTTATAGAAATAGAATTAAGAAGAATTGTGACGAACGGCGATGTGAAGTTGATTGATAAAAACAAGATACAGAGGTTGTTAATAGGATTTTCTTTGGGGTGTCCGCTTACCGGAGCTTAAAAACAAAGAAAAAGTCTAAGTCGTAATCTCTGAAAGTGTCCGCGGCCACTTACGGGAATGTCCGCTTACGAGAATGTAAAAATACAGAGTTTGTATGGGAGTTAAAACGGGGTTTCAAACAAGGCGGCCGTAAGTAGAGCTGTCCGCTTACGAGAGTGTCCGTTAAGAGAGCTTCGACTGTATATATAATCACAAACTATCCAATAAAAATTATATATCTAAATATAACTAATTATCATAAACCTAAACTTACCTTATATAATAAATTTAATTTAATCTTATTTAACTCTACCTATCACATCAGTTTACTAAAAAGTATTTTATTTGACAGGCTAGCCTTAAAGCATTCAGACTAGCACAATATCTTGCTTCTGCTGGGCGAAATTGAGTTAGTGAAGAATCTGTTGTTACACTGACCACCAGTTCGTCCAAAATTAATACCATGTTAAGGGTGTCTACAAAACGAAGACCTAAGACCTAAGACTTAGACACCCCATGTATGAACCCGTCTGTAATGAGTTGCAACACAATAAATCGGTTTATTTCTAGGATATCAATCAAGTAGAAATACTGTTTCGTGATATAGTACAGAACTTAAGGTGGTTCGATACAGTTTTCTGGAGACCATACCAACATTTTTCAATCGGCTTTTAAGCGATCTTCTCCAAGTCAGATCAACGTGAAATTTTCACCACTAACTTGTTTTGAATTGAAGTTTGGCAAAATGTATTTTCTGGTAAAATCGATATTACCATGACAACGATAAACAAGAAACTTAGAAATCAGTCAAAGTGAAATTTAGCGCGTTTAAGATCTCGCATTGAAAATCTCACATAGACATCTTAAAATATGGTATATGGCATATATATTTTGAAAGAATAAAAAAATTCTGTATGTTTGAATTAAAATAAATCGCAAGAACATTTTAAACCGTACTTTTTGTATAGAAGTAATATATGAACCATGAGATTAACACTGGTTTCGTGAAATTACTTCCAAATAGTGTCATAATGTAGCTTCATGTTATGTTTGCACGCCAGGAAAGTTTTGTGTACTTTCTCCTTTGCGATCTTGAGAACTATCATTTTTCCTAACATCGCTCCGTGTGTAATTTTTGGGTAGTTTTCGATTTCGATCGATTTTACGAAAATCTCAGAAACGGCTCGATGGATTGTTTTAAAAAAATCACCACGTATGCTTGGTGATATGAAAAATATTATCTCAAAGTTTCATTGACATTGATTTATTAGAACACCTTGAAATTTAAAGATGAAGACGACGTTCAAAGTGGCCGATAGTTGGCGTTACAAATTCGGCATAGTTGTTAACTTATGCTAATGATTTCAAATCAATGCGCACCACATTCCACCATGATTAATACATTTCATTGTAATCTGCTTTGCATCTATTACACGCAAATCGTGCCTCGCGCGTGTTTGTTAACGTTAGGATCATGTGCACTATATTAAGCCTATCATTACATAACTATTATTATTTAACGTTCCTGAGTACATGTAAAAACCTAGAATTATTGCATTTGTGACTGATAGAAACTTTTAACAACATAGCCCTGTGCAACATTTAGTGTTGTCTTTCTTCAAAAACATTGATTATTTTACAAAGGATCTTTTTGTCCTTTGTCACTCGTGGTGGTGCTTTTTCTGCTGCTAGTCCTGATTTCTTTCCTGATTCCCATCCTGAGGTCTCTTTTTATGATTATTTTGCGCAATTAATGCCCTTTTGCGTTTCAAAGACGTTTTCACAGCAGGCATTTTGAACGTAAAAGAAAACAGTTGCAAAGAAATTTGCATCATAGAGCATACAATGGAATGTATTAATCACTGAGGAATGTAGCGCGCATTTTTTTAATAAACACGCGCGAGGCACGATTTGCGTGTAATAGATGCAAAGCAGATTAAAATGAAATGTATTAATCATGGAGGAATGTGGTGCGCATTGATTTGAAATCATTAGCATAAGTTAACAACTATGCCGAATTTGTAACGCCAACTATCGGCCACTTTGAACGTCGTCTTCATCTTTAAATTTCAAGGTGTTCTAATAAATCAATGCCAATGAAACTTTGAGATAATATTTTTCACATCATCAAGCATACGTGGTGGTTTTTTTGAAACCATCCATCGAGCCGTTTCTGAGATTTTCGCAAAATCGATCGAAATCGAAAACTACCCAAAAATTACACACGGAGCGATGTTAGGAAAAATGGTAGTTCTCAAGATCGCAAAGGAGAAAGTACACAAAACTTTCCTGGCGTGCAAACATAACATGAAGCTACATTATGACACTATTTGGAAGTAATTTCACGAAACCAGTGTTAATCTCATGGTTCATATATTACTTCTATACAAAAAGTACGGTTTAAAATGTTCTTGCGATTTATTTTAATTCAAACATACAGAATTTTTTTATTCTTTCAAAATATATATGCCATATACCATATTTTAAGATGTCTATGTGGGATTTTTAATGCGAGATCTTAAACGCGCTAAATTTCACTTTGACTGATTTCTAAGTTTCTTGTTTATCGTTGTCATGGTAATATCGATTTTACCAGAAAATACATTTTGCCAAACTTCAATTCAAAACAAGTTAGTGGTGAAAATTTCACGTTGATCTGACTTGGAGAAGATCGTTTAAAAGCCGATTGAAAAATGTTGGTATGGTCTCCAGAAAACTGTATCGAACCACCTTAACTATAATAATTGTTAATTGTTTTATCTTTGTTGTTTTTTAAAGGTATATTGCAGATCACAACACAACTTATTAAGGCCGACCATACTCACAGTCTCCTTCATTTGCTCGTGCTTAGTCTTGTAAATCAAAGCAGTTGATTATCTGTTTTCCGTTCTTTCCCAAACTTATATAAATTGACTACAGTTACCGTTATTGTCAAACACAAAAACACACTCCGCTATAAAAACTTTTTATTCTTTTAACCTCTGACCAACAAACAAGACTCCCAGAAAGCTTGTGTAGAAACGGAAACCCTCAAAGCTCGTCTTTCTTGGTTGTTTCAAAACGAGAAATCCGTCGACCAATATACAAAGAAATCCATTAGTGGCCTAATATATAAAACACTGTTGATCCAAAACAGAGTATTGCGTCAATTTGACGAATAAGCGTTAAACGGCTTTAAGCAACTGGAACCGACAAACTGCAAGGCTGATCTGACTACGTGAAAAAGTAGATTTTGCAAGACACCAATACGACAGAAACCGATAAAGCAGGGTAGCAACCGC
>JAJGOT010000054.1:610000-710000 GCA_022457155.1 Cladopsammia gracilis
AACAAATACATGCACAGCAGCAACAACAACAGAAAAACAGGGAAATAGCTTTAAGTATATTATAGAGCTGGCTATTTTAAAATACCTTTTACCTTCTAATTAAGTCTAAGCTGCAACTCAGAGCGATTATTACATTTTGCTAATTGGATTTGTTCTTGGCTTTCCGGGCCCATGCAAGACGCTAAAAAAGCGTGTCTGCGTTTTCCCATATTCAATTTTAGTTAAAGTTACAGAACAGTTTCGGAATGGGGCGAAAAAGTCTGGAGTAATCGCGCGGAAATGGCTCTAAACGAAAACGTTTTAAGAAATTAAAAATTCCCCGACAAGTAACTTGTTACGTCATGACAATGACTCTAGCTTTTTCACCAATGACTGGGCATTTGTTTGATATCATTATTGTAGCATCAACTTATAAAGAATTGTAGCATTGATCCATCAAAGTACATAACAAATGATAGAAAATGTTTCCTTATTCATTTCTTATTCTTTCCTGATTTTCGCGAGTCTTAGTTTTCCGCAATATTTGGTGAAGCGTGGTCGATAAGATGCATTTGGAGGTAAGTTGGCACCAGTCCAAGAGCTGATCATCATGGCAGTCAATTGTCAAGTGTAATGGAAGCCTCCTCTCTCCGAACACAGAAAGTTACGAAAGTTTGAGGCGACATTTTTACTCAAGAAAACGCTAGTTTAATCTAATTTATTACAATGACAAGAGCTTTCCGCCAAAACCATAAGTTGGGTGCACCTAATAAACATGCGAATGGTTTGTCATTTTTGGTTTTACGACACTCAATTGAAAATCGCTCCAATATCAATTTGTTAAGGGTTTGGTGGCATGGGTACATGTCTACAATAATTGCTGGGTGCTGAAGTCTATTTAAAAAACTAAATGATTATCGTTGATTATATGTGTATTTTAAACCCCAAATATGCTATAATTTAGGTCATTATGGACATATACACAGACGACATGGGTTTCAAATACCAAGAGTTTTTCCATGATTTGAAGGTGAGAACTTTCGTATTATTTTTGCTTCCTTTCGCTTCTATTAATCTAGGGTCATTTATTGTAGTTTTTTTATTCAATTTGCATAATACAACGGTAACTACAATATACTTATGACTTAATATAGCTGCAAAATAGCTACAAAATAACATTAAGTTCAACTGAAGGGATGCTTACGCATTTTGAAGGGCGAAAAGGCGCTCTGGAAGCCAAGTTCTGAAATCGCGTTTTGCGTAGGTTTAATGGCGATAGAAATCTTTTGGCAACAGTGTCTGTGAATCACTTCAAATATTGTTTAAGCTGATTGTTTTAAATACAATACTGCCTCCAAGAGGCATTTATAATGGGTTTCGGCAAGTATTGCTTTAGGGCATTCTTGAGCCAATTAGACATGCAGCCGGTGCATTAGCAACCGATAACTTTCCAAACTTGTTCTTCTGAAGAAATGACGCAATGTTAAATATCTAGAGTCAGGAAATAGACCAAACTTATCCAGCGTCCGATCCATGGATATCGATCTCGGCTCATTGCAACAATGTGCTGATTGTCCAAATATTAATCCATACTAAAATGTACCGTTACTTATGAAGCTAAAAGCTGATACTGTGATACTGTGTTCTAACGGCAATTCATTTTTTCCATAAACAGGAAATGGAAGAATGCCATAAAAAGGTTCGTCTGCCTTCAAGGAAAAACAAAGTTTCCCCTCCCTCGAAAACATTTTCCATGGAGATTCCCGAAAATCAAACACGCTCCCCATCGAAACCGAGATCATCCGGCATCAGACGCAATCGAAAGCGGTTCTCCATCTCATACGAGGCTTTGGTTTGGATTGTTTTCTTGGTTATAACAACATTGTGTGTGGTTGATCGCTTCGTTCTCAAAGGCGACGTCGTTCTTAAAAGAGGAGGAAAGCTTCCAAGACGCCTCTGGGGAACTAACATCGGTGAGACGATCACCAACATCGTGTGGGCGGTCACGGCGCGTATCATTATTACATCTCAGAATCTCATGTTCTACACGATGCTGTGGTGCTTCCCAAACTTCATTAGCGAGATCTCCCCAAGGTGGTTAATAGTGGATGGAATCCGTGATATCCATTTGAGAATCCATAGATTCGCCGGTATCTTCCTGATAGCCATTCCGTCCCTTGCCCACGTCCTTGTCATATTCGTTCCGCCCCTCGTTGACGGCACAGCATTGAAATACTACCCACCAAGTACATTTAACTTCAGCAGCTCTCCAGGCCACATGAACTGGTCAAAGTTCTGGGATCCTGCAGCCGTACAGGGTTGGACCTTTAATGACCACACTGGAGTCCATCTCACCTCGGACGAGATATACCGCTTCGTGCTCATGATCGTGTTGTTCTGCTTGATCTTTCCCCTGAGCAGATCACATTACGCTAACCAACGAAGCTACTCGTTAGCCATGATCTTGCACGTGTTTGCTGGAATCTGGTACGCTATTGACAACATTCGAAAGATCACACACGGACTGGCGCATTTCTTTAATCTGCCTATGCTCATCATCTGGTGTGTGGACCGAGTGCTCTCCATTTGGTTCTATCGGCATCAGCACGGTCACATTGTGCGGAAAGAAGTCATCGGAAACAACGAGTACATAGTCATGTACGTCAAACTAGATAAGAACGTCAAGCATACCGTTGGGGATGTATACTATCTTCATCAACAAGTCAAGGAAAGCACGGGAATTTTACCTCAACGATCTCATCCTTTCACGACTTTTAGTAATTTATCGCAAGATTCGACCTGGGACATTGGTTTTGTTATGTCGATAATGGAAGACGAGGAGCAGTTGTGCCAACCTTGGACAAGCTGGTTGGCCACCGATGAGAAAACGATGACTTTGCACACATGGGGACCTTATCGTTCTTCTGTTTGGAAGCTGCGTCATCTCATTCAAGAATCAGAAGGGATGCAATGGCCTTCCCACTTTCTTTTGTTTGCAACAGGATCTGGATGCGGCTATCTCTTGGATGTTCTGAGCTGCCTGGCTCACAGAGAACAGCCAAATATCCAAAGCAGAAGCGAAACAAAAAAAACAAATGAACATCGACATCTTTTACTCAGTCCGCTGCAAGGCATTTTACCACTTTTTACGCAAACCTATCGACGAACTCCTGAAAAAGATCAGAGAAAATAATACTGTTAATATCACTTTCCAATTTTACGTCACTAGTCCTGAGGAACAACAGGATGACACCGATACCGCATGCGCAGCAGACACCCAAATCCAACTCATCAATGGTCGAATAGATTTCGAGAAAGCTCTCAAGTCCGCCAACAAAAAGTCTTGTTGTTATTTTGTAGGACGGCCAGCGATCGCAGAAAACGTGGAAAAGGTTTGCAAACGAAAAGGGGTTAGATTGGTAAAGGATTACACGAACGGACAGGGAGGTGAACAAGACCGCCGTTCGTTGATAAAGTACCTTAAGATAAGCTTTTGGGTTATATTTTTGATAATCACAATTTGCGCTGTGCTTGGTCTTGTCATTGATGTTAAAAGCATCAAACATTCTCTTCAAAACTATGGCTTGAATAAAACAAAGTAACTGTAGAAGAACATTTTTAGTATTACTATACCATACAATACAGGGCCGTAGCTAGCGAACCGAGGCACTTGCCTCGATAAAAATAGAATTTTGAATACTTGTACAAGCATTGGATCTCTCCTGGAAGAGGCTATGCATAAAAAAATTGAAAGAAATGTTTCTCTTTTTTAATATTGCCTCGGTACGAATTTTCGTCTGACCATGCACGGCCCTGCTATAGAGCATATACTAGATTATACTCTAGAGAACATACTATAGAGACGATGCTATAGAGCGCGCATATACTAGACTATACTATAGAAACCATGCTATAGAGACCATGCTATAAAGCGCGCATATACTAGACCATACTATAGAGAACATACTATAGAGACCATGCTATAGAGCGCGCATATACTAGACTATACTATGGAGAACATACTTTAGAGACCATGCTATAGAGCGCGGGTATACTAGACTATACTATAGAGAACATACTATAGAGACCATGCTATAGAGCATATATTAGACTAGACTATAGCGACTTAAAAATAGGGCATATACCCGAAAGGCATACTATAGAGAAAATTTTCAAAGTTAAATGAATTATTAAGTAAACAATTTATACTTAAAGTAGTTATATTTGGGATGAAGGAAACAGATACCATGTTTACTTTTTTGAAAAAATAAACATTGAGTTAAACAAGGTGGATATCACCTTGTTTACCGTTTAATACCAATATCAAAATGCAAATTCTCCTTTCTTTTTTCCATACATTTGTCATAGGATTAGTGGGGACAAGTTGTTAAAATATCAAGAGAATTCATCTTGGGTGATCATATCCTCAATTCTCATGACATCTCTGATTGATTAAAAGCATTGATTTTAGAAGGAGAAATTCGATGATGATCGTTATTGGAGCTTAAATGGAACCTACCTGATCTTGCCTTTTTTAAAAACATATTCTGTGAATTAACGTACATTTTATTTTCTTTTTAGTGGATATTTAGTTTGTAGAAGAAAGTTATTCACGTTAAATGTAATTAAAAGAACCAAACGCGCATGTTTGACTATTTTCTAAAGTCGAGGTCAATTGAATGCAATGGAATACACTCGTGGTGTGTTCGATTGGCAGTTTATTGCGGAATAAGGAGAAAAGGGGTTTACCGCTACAAGGTCCTTTTAAAATATGAAGTACAGAGCTCCTAGGTATAGATTGAATATATGACCGTAATTAAGCAATACCTGACATATATTGATCTTTATTGCATATATACGACTCTATATGTTGGACACATGAAAATAGTACTCTCAGATACCTTATACATGAAGTACTCTCCGATAGGAATATCCGGGATTAATCGATATCCTCAGTATTCTAAGAACTGATAACTTCACTCAAAGGCCGTGACTCTAAATAAAAGTTTACCAAACGAATCCATTTTATGGGAAGAACATAACAGCAGTAAAGTACTGCTCACGGATAGTTTTTCTTTAATTGCCACACTGTAAAAGTTCTTCCACTGCGCATAAGGGAACTGAATAGACCATTTTACAGTTTCTACTTAGCAACCTGGTCATTGCGTGGAAATGAGGCTGAAGTTGACCTTGTTTTGATAGAAACCTTCCTTCTTTTCATATGTAAATCATGTTGTTCTTATGCTAACTAACATGATTTACATATGAAAAGCAGGAAGGTTTGTGTCAAAACAAAGTCAACTCCAGCCTCACTTTCACTCAAAGGCCAGGGTACTAAGCACACAACTGTAAAATGGTCTATTATGGGATGTTGAGTCTATCTGACATAATGTTAATTGCATCATAACGGACAGTTCACCATTTTCTGGAGCAGCGCCCCTTTAATGCCACATTTTTGGGAATTTCAAGAAACTGCGCTGATTTCTTCGGCAATGTCTATCTAAGCCTGTTTTTGTTTTTTTGTTTGTTTGTTTAGGGGGTTAACATTGTTATATGAATTAAATATGACCTTTTCTTGCGACATATATTCCAGTCCTTCTACTGAAGCTTTTCTTTGCTTCAGACATGGTGCAAGCAAATCAACGAACTCAGTTACTATTCAAATTTGCGATAATTATTATATATAACCACGATCTGAGAACATTTGATTGGCTTATCTACGGCAATCGAAAATTTTCCGGGACTAATTAACTTAGGACCGTATCAGTAGGAAGCTCCTAAATTTCATCCCAAGTTATATTTTAGGATATATCTTAGGTAGGATTACGTGAATCCGGCCCCTGATTAGTGACTGGTCTTGTAATTGATGTTAAAACTGAGCAGTCGGTCTTTGCTAAGTAACTGGACAAGAACTTCTATTATGAAAGGCAATAGACCTTATTAGTATATACTGAAACAGTGGATAGCATTGTTGGCGCGCTCTGATTGGCTACTGAAACTCGGAATAGCAAGTGCTATTCACCTCCCAGCAATTTGCGCGCGAAAATTGTAATCGTTGACAGGAATAAATGAGTTAAAAAGCATCATTTTCGTTATATTATCTCACTGTTTCAGTATATACTAAAACAACTATTCACCTCAGTGTAGGTGGGTAGTGGTGGATATTTACCGAGCCGCGAATATCCACCACTACCCACCTCCACCTCGGTGAATAGTTGTTAACTATCCAGAGAAACATCAAAACGTAGCGCAAAGAAAAAAAGAACGAAAAATCAAATAATTTTCTCCCAAAGTGTTCGTTTTTCGCAGGACAACCTAGATCAGCCAGATCCTAATAGGGGTGGGGTAGGAATGTGTCAGGGGTGGGCTCCTGACAGCCCTGAAATGTTTGCTGTGAAGCATCGAGCCCAAATGTTTCCCTACCCGGAGGTCGTCAAAGAAAATTGTGACTGCAGGGTCCTTTAAATATTCTTTTTAATCGCAATGCACAGACTAACAAGGAAAGGAGGTTCTAAGAAGAAAAAATCTACTAAGATAGATTTTGGTAATACGTACTGCGTGCATTGCTTCGGAGAATGAGTTCTCTATGGGGATCCATGAAAAACATACTCTCTGAATTTTTTCACACATTTCGCAGCACTGCGAGTGTAAATTTTTTGTCTGCTTATACAAGCTAAAGTTAGGACGGGCAGGAATTTTCCCGTAATACGTATGGAGCTCTGAACTAGATATGAACCTTGACGCCCTGATATTTTTTTCTTGAAGTCTGGGACCATGTTATTTTTAGGCCTCAGGAACTCCAAAACTCTTGTACAAAAAAGTACTCGACCAATACTTAATACTTAAGCTATATTCACACTCGCAAACAATAGCATGCACTGTACTGGCTCGTTCGCAAATGCGCAAAGAACATTCAACACCCATCAACCGTACTCACTTTTGAGATCAGAGTCAGAAGTGAAATGAGCCGCTTAAACATGGTTATCATTACCTTATTAGGTCTTATTAAGGAGAACAATACTTACCTTGTTTAAAACAAATGTGTTTATAGAAGACAATTACTTACTTTGTAAAGTATTAATTAACATTTCATTTGACGCTACTTGTGATGAGAGCAATTTTTTAATTAAAATAAACGGCTACTCGATTTGAATTGTCATACTGTAGGCCTTCATCCACTGCACGTTAGGGTGACTTTTGTATTTTGGGATGTTCAGGTTAGGGTTAGTTTTATTAAATGATGGGGCGAAATTTCGCGTGTTCCCCTCGCGCGCGCGTCCTCGAAATTTCGCCCCATCTGCATTGCAGGCGAGGTTAGTTTCAGTGTAGCTGCTTACATTGTCCCGCTAGAGCGTTCACGGTACCGATACTATCCTGGCCAGAAGTTATTTGCCATTAATTGCTCATAAACAGAATATTCAAAATAACAAAATGACGCCGATAGGTAGGAGTGGGTCGATTGAAGTTAATGTTTGGCGCTTTTTCGTTGAAGTGTCCTCGCAATCCGTGTTCTCCCTTAATTTGCTTTTTAGTAAAGTCAAACCAGAAAACGAAATCTCGCTAAAAATGTGGTATAGAAGCCAAAAAACTGCAAAGAAAAAACAATTAGACATACTTTAATGAAATTTATCTAACTCACGATAAAATCCCGCACAAAACCTTATTTTTTTGCCATCGAGGAGACCTTGCACCCGTTTAGAAGTGATAAAGTGGTGTATTATTTACTGGCAAAATGCAAACAACAATAACCTGAGATAAATAAATTCGGCCGAATTTTAGCGCCGCTTTTATATTCCCCAACATGTATCGCTCGTGTATCCGATGGTTCAGTTATTAAAACCAAGTGAAACGAAAATAACGGTCGCAAATTGAAACAATAAAAGCTTCTCTTCGGTATTTCAATGAGGCAGAATAGTGTACGATAACCTTTTTAACAACTTTTTAAAACTTTATTCACGAGTATTCTATAACTTCTATATCTAGTTTCCAAAGCAAACGCTTCAATCTAAAAGCCTTCTGTAATAAACTGTTTACATGTTTAGTGAACTGTATTCAGTTCGGGGATTCCCCTTATGGCCTAAAAAATAATAAATAAATTAATGAAAGTTAGTAAAGGTATTATTTCATTCCCTAAAAAAACGTCAATGACAAAAATATGTTTTTAACACTGAAACGGAAATTGAACATTTTGTTGCGTGACTTGCTCGTGTATTTGTATTTAGAGATCGCTTTCAAAAATCAACTTGAGGAAAGTAGAGAAATGTAAGACCGGGCAGGAAAAAATATCCAGTTTTTCTGCTTGTCAGATTAAGGGACACCAATAAAAGAATCTATTACTGAGTGATTTATCAACAATCTGATAAGAAAACAATGTTTTGACATATGTTCCTCTCCCGGGAGGGGAGGGGAGGAGATGCTCATCGAAAATTTTGAATAGACCCCCTAAAAGATAACCTGCGTGCAGCCCCCCGAGGGGTACTCCCATATAATTTGCAGAGTACCTCCCCCCCCCCCACACCCCCCCCCCCCCCTACTAAAAGGTACCAGAATCTATCAGTAAGGGCCACTGAAAGGTACTAGAATCTATTAGTAAGGGCTACTGAAAGGTACCAAAATCTACTGGTAAGGGCTACTGAAAGGTACCAGAATCTATTAGTAAGGGTTACTGAAAGGTACCAGAATCTATTAGTAAGGGCTGCTGAAAGGTACCAGAATCTATTAGTAAGGGCTACTGAAAGGTACCAAAATCTATTAGTAAGGGCTGCTGAAAGGAACCAGAATCTATTAGTAAGAGCTGCTGAAAGGTACCAGAATCTATTAGTAAGGGTTACTGAAAGGTACCAGAATCTATAGTAAGGGCTACTGAAAGGTACCAAAATCTATTAGTAAGGGCTACTGAAAGGTACCAGAATCTATTAGTAAGGACTACTGAAAGGTACCAGAATCTATTAGTAAGGACTACTGAAAGGTACCAAAATCTATTAGTAAGGGCTACTGAAAGGTACCAGAATCTATTAGTAAGGGCTGCTGAAAGGTACCAGAATCTATTAGTAAGGGCTGCTGAAAGGTACCAGAATCTATTAGTAAGGGCTACTGAAAGGTACCAAAATCTATTAGTAAGGGCTGCTGAAAGGAACCAGAATCTATTAGTAAGGGCTGCTGAAAGGTACCAGAATCTATTAGTGAGGGCTACTGAAAGGTACCAGAATCTATTAGTAAGGGTTACTGAAAGGTACCAGAATCTATTTAGTAAGGGCTACTGAAAGGTACCAGAATCTATTAGTAAGGGCTACTGAAAGGTACCAGAATCTATTAGTAAGGGCTACTGAAAGGTATGCAGAATCTATTAGTAAGGGCTGTGGTCGCAATTTTATTTTAACACTAGGGGTACCAAAAGAAACTATTAACAAGTAAATTTCACAGTTTTTATTGTTGATAATTCTAAGGACTGTTTCACTGTCAAAGTTCTATTTTGCATATAAATGAGATTATAAAAAAAGATTACGTACTTCTATAAAGACCAGGGTTTGTTATATAAAACAACACCGCAGTTTAATGATATACATGTACTCTATCACACTGTGAATTAAATCATAACATTAGAGTACATTAAAATCATACTCAGAAAAATACACACATGACTTTGTATGCTTACATAGCCTGCTGCAAATACCACAGTGAGTCTGGAAGAACTTGCAAGAAAAAAAAAAGTGAAAACTTTTCAATCAGTTCTCACAAAATCCTTTGACATCAGGCCATGTTAACACAAAATAAGCATGAAGTAATAACTGTATTTACATAACCTCCTGTTAAACCCAAGAGGAGGGACCACATATAAAAGTGACAGGGATGCTAATCAGAAAACAAGGTGTCTGAATCTGGTTTTGTAGGCATGACTCTGATCCAATAGGATAACCACCCTGTCACTTTAACATGGCACAACCACACCCCACACTCCACACGCCACACACCATACCCCACACTCCACACCCCACACCCCACACACCATACCCCACACACCATACCCCACACCCCACACCCCACACACCACACACCACACTCCACACCCCTTATCAGAATGCTATCCATAACACACCAATCCACTTATCAATTCCCAAGAGGGGAGGAAGAGGACAGATGTGGATCATTCAAACTCTATTGTCATTTACAACGTCAGCAATTTGTCTTGAAGTCTGAGCCCCAGGGTGGGGACATTTGAATATTTGGTTAACAAGAGATGACAAAACTTTGTTGCAAAATAGTCAAATAAAAAGGGATATAATTTATCCAGGGTGATGGGATTTTCATCTGATTTAAGTTACATATTATTTTGGTTCTAGGATGGAGATTGAACAAAAATTCTTCAGAAAAGTTGAATGCTCCACATACACCCATCTCACCCCACCACCAGTTGATTTGGGACATTTAAGGGTGGGTTAGATAAATTACCCCAAAAATATTATAAAACTTAAACCTAATAGTACAAATCTTATGTAATTCTTGAATACTCTCCAGAGTAAATTAAAGACTGGTTATATGGTCAGTCAAGAGATTAATGAGATCATATATGGTCTCAAAGTTCTTTTGGCTAAAAAAGCCACAGTTCTATAGCTAATAGTTCACTTATAATAACTTATAGTTCACTTATAACAATACTTGCACTGTATATTTTAAATCCTTTAAGTGTGGGTATACAAGCCCAGCATTATTATTTATAAGGTCACAGTTAAACTATGTAATGGCCACATGCAGTCCTCTCTATGTGAATCCAAAATGTTCCAGTTAAGAAATTTTACTGTCAGCGTTTAAAACGAATATACATCATGTACATAATTATTATTAAAACCAAACTTACACAATAAAATGTTTATACTGTACCATTACAGATTTGTACTGGTCAACCATTCATGAAAATTATTGAGCCTGAGTGCAAAAAGGCCCATTCATGCAAATTTCATTACTGATTAATAATTGACCTACAGTGTAGTTAATAATTGAGCCAATTAGTCTATTCTGATTGGCTTTTACATGTATTCTCGGAAATTATACTCTAGTCATATTTGACATGTATATTCTGTCTTTCACACTCTCATCTTTTTAACATTTAGCTAATTCCTTAGCTATTCAAAAGCCTGGTATTGTAAACCAGTAACTTACAATTAATTACCTCGATCACTATCAGAAATGTTTGAGATATCAAGTTTTTAGTTGTGAGACCAGCAAGAATTTATTTTAAAAATCAAAATATTATTATTGAAGTAAAAAAAGGAAAAGCCAACAAAATGAAATAAATCATCTAGTAACCCTTAAACATTTCATCGCCATTTAACTCAATTAAAGCTTATAAATTAATTACAACAAAAAGTTAAAACCACACATTGTTTCTGACTATTTAAATTTTTGTTAATGCCATAATGCATATTAATGTCATCAAACTTTACAGTGCAATGTTGGAAAAAGGCAACAAAATGTATACATGTGATACTTTTATGTAAACGAAGTTACAGTTGAACCGCTATAAAGAGGCCCTGAGTCCTCGGGGAACTCACAAGTGGCTGCTTGGGTAATATGGCCACTTGCATGATCTCCTTAATAGGGATTTTGTCAGAAATTAACAAAATGCACAGCATAAATGTCACTTCATGCCCATTTGAATATAACATTTTTGATAGTTGGTGGCTTGTCACAACTGTTGAACATAATACAGCCTGTGTTCAAACTGTGATTCCAAGCTGGTAATTTCGAAGTTCATGTCCTCAAAAGAACAACAAAAGAGTCCCACACAAAGTTTGTGACTGGTCATTTTACACATCAGAAGTTCAAACATTTTAAGGGTGGGTGCTTATTGGAGGGGAGGGGGTGCTTAGTTCATTTTTTGACAAAAACATTCAAGTGTGAAAATTAAAGCACTTTAGTGAACAATAACAGAAAATGTACAACTCACATACTCAGAAGAATAAGTTGTGCTAGTTACATGTATAGTGACAGTAACAAGGACAGGAGACTGGAAGATGGACTTGTTGTCCAGGTATCATTTCAAGCTAGAGCTACCACCTTAGCTAGTAAGAGTGGCACTTTTTGTCGCGGGTTGCGAGTCCCTACTGAAAGTTGTGGGTGAGGGTGCAGGTAACAGGTGCGGGTGCAAGTAAAAGGTACGGGTGTGGGTAAAAGTCATGGGTAACAAACTATCAAAAAAATAAAATAAAATTACCAAAAATTAAAAGGAAAAAATTACCAAAAACTTACTAATCCCAAAGCGGAGTTTCAAATTTTATCATCCACTAATCATACTAGAAATTTGCAATGGCATAGCCACAATTAGTGACTCTTCCACTATTGTTAACAGATTGAATTACAATGTAAAAATTTTGTTTTTGTTTCTTTTTGTGTGCACAGAGAGACGAAAATCGGAAAACCCGGCAAAGTTTTTGCACATCGGTATAATATACTATATGTTTTTACCGTTTCGTCATGTTGAATCGTAAGCCGTCGGCAACAAAAGAATAACCGCCAAAATGGGACAAAATAAAAACAAAAGCAATAATTATCAATTTAAAGTGAAAATTTCTGATAACGTCCAGGCATTTATGCTGAGCTGATTTCAAGGAATCTTCAAAGGAAATACGAGGCTTATTAATATGTACTGTTCAAATAATAAAGACCTTTTGAAACCACAATGGCGACACCAACGCAAAAGCCACTAAAAAATCAATCCGCAGTTATAAAACTACTTCGCGATTTTATAAATCAACAAGTTCAATTTGTATAATGTAGCCGAACTACCTGCATGTTGAATTTGTAGAGAAGGCTTCTTTAAAGTTCAGATAGAGAAAGGCTCTTAAAACCTTGAATTTGGTAACTTTACATAGTTGTTTTGCAAAGCCTTCAACCTGATACTTCAACCACCAGCTGTTTTGCATGGGTGATTGGAACCATTAGTTAACAACATCCTCATGACTATAGGCCCTGGCTTAGGCGAACAGTCGGGCTCCATGACAAAAAAGGATCGAACGAAATGAAACCAGAAAAAATGTTCTTCGACGTACTGTTTAATACTCCGTGAAATTCAAAACTATAAATTAAAGTTTTGCGCACGTGCACGCATACTGTTACATGTACCATGGCACCCTCTTTCTCTTTTGACCCCAGCGCTGATCAAGCCAGTACCGTGTGAAAAACTCGACGAACCAAGGATAACAAATTCCTTTGGCGATCGCGCCGACACTGACATTGTCAATGTCCCAAAATTTTGTTCCCGTGTTAATTATCGTAAAAACTGCCTCTCTTAAGTGAACACCTCACTAAAGTGGACGCGGACACTTACATTGAATAATTTCTCAAAGTCAAAACTTGACCTGTACTAAACGAACACTTTATATAATATAATGAGACTCTAATTGCCACTGAAAATAAAATCCAAGTTTCCTTTGTTCAATTTGACATGTCTTATCCTTACTAGAGTGAAAAGCAAGGAAAAAGATGTTTTGCGGTGCTCATTGTAGCAATTCAATCAACGCAAAAAATGATAGCACGATTGAGCATGAAGGGGACAGTGATATTCTCATTATCACAGCAAAGATACGGCATATCCCAGTGTATTGAGCAGACGCCCTATTCGGACTGCAGAGCACAGAGGAACAAAGGTGAGAAAATGTCATACAGACTGTATAGAGTGACAAAAAGCATTTAAATTAATGGCTGCTGATAATTGCGGAGATAAAAAAAATAGCTAAAAAATAATTGCGGAGATAACGCATTTATCCCAACCAAAAACTATTTTTATATGTCTTAGTTGCAGAAAAAGAAAATAATGTAGCATTACTTAAAATAAGTTGATTCAGAAATAATTAAGTAAAGACGATTTACACACTGCGCTTTTTCGGTCCAAGGGGGTTTGCGGCTGTTCACAGTGGACAGATGGATTTTTTTTTCACTCCCATTTCAATGCACGTTGCTGTTACATAGAGATGAGCAAACCGGCAATTTCCTTGTAATATTGTAAGTTTATGTACCGATTAACCCTCAGGCGTACAAAGGGTGTATACGGGTGTACACCCCCAGGGGCATAGCTACCTGTACGCACGTACACACATGCGTACCTGAAAAAAGTCGAAAAAAAAGAAAGATTTGGGACTTGAGGGTGGGGGGAGGAGGTAGGGGGAGTGTTTTAAAACAGTGATTGTGCATACATGTACCTCTGAAAAAGTCCTGGCTACGCCCCTGACCCTGCCATAAGGTTTTTCTTGAATTTTTCCAAGCAAGACGAATAATCATCTACACTTGCCGTGGGAGAGGGAGCACGGGCCTACTACTGGAACCGGAAATAAGAAGCGAAGAACTTTTGAGAAAGTCTATACTGTATACGTTTTGGCACAATTCTCTGACGTTCTCTGCAAAACAACTACGTGAAATTACCAAATTCGAGGTTTTGAAGGACACGTGAACACGTGACTGTGAATTTTCCTTTCTCTATCTGAACTTTAAAGAAGCCTTCTCTACAAATTCAACATGCGGGTAGTTCGGCTACATTATACAAATTGAACTTGTTGATTTATAAAATCGCGAAGTAGTTTATAACTGCTGATTGATTTTTTTAGTGACTTTTGCGTTGGTGTCGCCGTCGTGGTTTCAAAAAGGTCTTTATTAATTTGAACGGTACATATTAATAAGCCTCGTATTTCCTTTGAAGATTCCTTGAAATCGGCTCAGCATAAATGCCTGGACGTTATCAGGAATTTTCACTTTAAATTGATAATTATTGCTTTTGTTTTTATTTTGTCCCATTTTGGCAGTTATTCTTTTGTTACCGACAGCTTACGATTGAACATGACGAAATGGTAAATATATATATAATTTTAGCTTTAAGTGTTAATAACTCAAAAAAGATGCTATTTTTGGCAAAGTTTAAAAAAATTCTGCAAGAGGGGTTCAGAGCCACCTTAAATTTTCGAAAATTTAAGGTGGCTTTGAAACCCTCTTTTTTTAAAACTTTGCCAAAAGTTGCATCTTATCCTACTGATCAAAATTCAACAATAAAAAATGGGGGTCACCTAGTCAGTTTTTGAGTTATTAACGCTTAAAGCTAAAATTAAGGGTGTTTTCAACACATTATACTGTTGCTATAGTAACATATTGTGTCACAAAAAATGATAACAACGTGTTCACCAATCATTGGGCATTCGTTTGATATCATTATTGTAGCATCAACTGATAAAGAGTGGTTTTAATGACCCATCCAAATCTAAGTCTTGGAAAGTGCTGGAAACTGTTGGGAGCCACCTTAAGTATGGTTATCGATTTGAAGTACCTTTCAACCTTCACTCAAGAAGGTTGCCTTTCTTTGCAGACAGGGAGTAACGTGCCATGCCTGTGTCTGCCACAAGCCTTTTAATCACTTCAGCAGGCATGAGTGAGCTGAAAATAGGCAACTTCAAGTCCAAATTAAATGTTCAAAGCATTGTTCTGGGAATGGAACTTATGCATCTGTGAGACAGTTTATCTTGAACTTGAAGAGCAGTATGATACTTACATAGAAACAAAACTTTTCTCTCTCTCTTTCTTTTTAGCTCTATTTCAAACAACAGTCGAGAATCTTAGGAGCAAAAAATAAATAAATTACTAATATCCTCCCTTGGCAACTTTTTCAATTTAGTTCTTATTATTTCCATCCTCTAAAATAACAACAAAGCCATTAAAGCGGTCCTATTTATTTTATGGCCTTTTATAAAAAGCTTATCAGTTATGTGCTTTTAACACATTCAATGTTTTAAAGTCATGTAAAGATCAAACGGGAAAGATGTAAATGTTGTTTTATTTTGTTTCCCCAAAATTATGCGTTGTTCATTGTTTAGTAATACATGAGAATGTTTGTCTCAGTTAAGTGGCCATTTTTGTGGAATAGCTCAAAAGGAATCAAACAGTTAAGAAGTACTTGATTAACATTATTAAAGTGGAAGGCAGAATAGGCGAAGTAAAAAGACAAAAGTCCGAGGTTGAAGTCTGTGTTTTAATGAATAACAAGAAACCTTATGCAACACCAGCACCTATCTAAATCGATGCTTCTTTGTTTTCATTTAATAAAAAAATAAAATCTTAAATGTACACATCTTTTTTAATAGGTACAACCCACTGTCTTTACTTCTTTTGAAGTTTTTTTGAAGTTGCATCGTATAAACGCAAAATGACAATTTATCAGTTTACAATCCTGAAAATAATCTTCCACAGACGGAAAAACATGCAAATAATAAAACTTATTCCAAATACAATTTTTTTTGTATTTTGGTAACGTTGACAACGGTTGATCTTATAAAGCCAGTCTCAATGGAGCACTTACATGTACTAGTGGAATAAGGGCCGGTGCTAAAATTAAAAAAAAAAAAAAAATTTTGAGGGGGGTGGGGGGGGGGGGTGATTAGGTTTGGGTAAGTTTTTGTTTTCGCCCAAACCTCGATCTGGCAGTGGAAATTTTTTTCATGACATGCATAGGTGTCCAATTTTTTTTTTCAGCGTCATACACCATGCAAGATTTTTTTTTTTTGAAATACAATTTTTTCTTCAAAATCCAAAGTGAAAAGTGCCTCGCCTTTTATGAAGCCTTTACTGACCCCTGTCGGTTTGTAATGGGTGCGTACGTCGAGGATAGACGTTTCTTTAAATCTATCACCTTTGTAAAGGTACTTATCCAAGAAAATAGTTTCTTTCTCTGAAATTTCAGCTGTAAATTTAATGGTTTGGTGATATCTGTTAGTCTGTTCAATAAACCCTTTTATTTCCTCTATCCTGGTGCTCCACAAAAGGAACACATCATTGATATATCTTTTCCACGCGAATGTCTTTGTTTCGTTTTTTAATTAATTCAGGGACCACGGAGCATATTTTGGATTTGTGGGATATGCACGAGCTCAACGAGCGCCAAAGGGGCGAGTTTGTCTAGAGGGTTTTGAAATTTAGAGCTTCTGAAATCACAGAAAATGCATTTATTTCTATCAATCCTAAGAAAATTTTGTCAAATTTTTATCACCATTCTGTTAGTTTTTTTTTCACTAAAACGTACATTTAAAACTTAACTATAATATGAAATGACGTTCATTCAAAGAGACAAAAGCTTAATTATTAAAGCCAGTCCTTAATTTTGGTTCTTTGACCATTTAAAGTGGATTTCACCAAACAGAACAAATTATCAAGAAAAAAGAAATGTCTTAAAGTTTTGGCATTGGACCTATTTCGGGTTCATGATATGCTAGTCTAGTTAGTTGGCTATATGAAGGATGCCAGCGTCAGTAAATGTTCCAAAGTTACGTTTGTCATTTCGACTGACAAATTCGCTAGCCACATCAACAAGTCACACCCCCCCCCCCCCCCTGCGCAAGTCACACAGCGTTAGTTCTTGTCTTGTGCATATTTAAAGGGGCACTGTCACACACATTCTGCTGTGTTTTGGTCAAAATACACCAAATAATTGACAAGCTACCTTTGCTCAAGCATAAAATTGTTCTTAGAACACGCAGAAGAAAATATCAAGTTGCTATCCATTTCCATCCTGGCCATCCGCAGCCAAAGATAACAAATACTAGTTTATGACCGTTTATGTGCACTGGTAGAGTATTTGTTAAACAAAGCTGGACCATTATTCGTAGGATTCCATTGAAACAAATATGTGTTTTGGCTTTTCAAAGTGATAATAAAAATAAGTGACATAGTCCCTTTGAGATTGCAACATTGTTTAATCTCTGTTGGGTCATCTTTGCTAGCATTCTGTTTGCGACGCTAACTGCCCATCCACGGCTGGAAACGAAACTTCGGTCGCTAACTTCTGATGGTCTAAACGTAATTGTAAAAATGCAGCAGTTAACAGGAAATTCGCATAATGCTTAATGGGTACGGTACCCATTAATGATTATGCAAATTTTGTGTTGTCCCATTTTATCAGTGTTATACTGTTTACTTAAGGCAGTTCTGTCATAAGTCGGCATTATTGTGGTCATTGTAAATTTTGTTGAACGAACCAAAAAAAATTGGGTTTGCTTTTAACACAAAGATTAGAAGTACTTTTCGGAATGCAAAAAAAAAAAAAATCCCAGCACTTTGATTATTGGTGGGGCTACAGCCCACCCAGCCCCCGTAGCTCCGCGGTCACCCTTAAGATTTCAGTCTCAACCGCTGCCATGAAAATGTTACTAAAAGCCCGGGTAAAAGCCACTGAATTGTCGTTTCCATTATGTAGCGGTGTCTTGTGTAAAATGCAGTACTTTAATTTACAAAGTGTATAGAAGGTGCCAAACAAATTTCAATGCAGTGGCATGAAAAGACCTTGGTAGGATTTTTTTTTTCTTGCTCAAGATCAGTGTAGGAATTTTTTTCCCAAGGGATTTCCTTAGTCTGCAGGATAATTTTTTCTGAAATCACCCCCCCTCCCCCCCTCCACCACCACTCAAAAGTCAAATGGTCGGCCCCTAAATCAAATCATTACAATTACAATATGTGTATTAAATGTTTGGTGGCCACTTCATGAAGGTGAAAATAATGGGAAAACCCTCATCGGAACTGCCAAAGGGTGGCCACGCAGGTCGCTTAAGGACATTCACGCAAAAATCTTTTAACATTAATTATTTTATGAAACTTTGCTACAACTAGGTACTGAATTCCTCAAATGAAAAATGCAAAAAAATGGGGGTCACTGATTTCGCTTACGAGACTGTAAATGGCCCCTGGCCATTAGTCTAAAAATGTTGTAATTGAATCTCTGAAATGCAACCTCTTTACAATGTATGTCAAATTTTATATCTGTTGACCTGTTAAGCAAATTCATTCAACCAGTGATGTCCCTTAAAAGGAAAGCTAATCTTTAAACTACAAGCATTTGCAAACTCAAACAGTCTCAAGTTGGTTGGTTTTGATATCGGCAGGTGGGAAAAAAGACAAAATTACTACATTCACTGATATTTTTATCCATTTTTTCACGATCTGTCGAGAGTGGAAAAAAAATTATCTATCAGAAAAAAATTGGGGGTCACCCACCTTCCAAGCAAGTTAAATCTAAGGAAAATTAATGCAACAACTACCAGCCTGTTATGTGCTTAGAGATATTTTCTTGCAGGAGTGCTCATGCATGATGTAGTATGGCATTGTGACATAAATTGCGTGTGCAGTAAGGATGCGCATGTATAACCAATGAGCGCGAATGTCCTGAATAGGTGTGGTTTCTTAATAGGGGTTCTATTTACAGCATTTATACTGATATTCAATTTGAGACTTTGACAACTACTGGCCTCAGTTAACAGAGGGGCACTTAATAGAGGTTCAACTGCAATAAATCATTCATCTTAAAAACAACTGAGAAATTATTGGTATGAAATGCTAACAGTGAAAGAACATTAATATTTGACTCACTACAGTGTAATGATGTTCCTAGAGCTCCACTGAGTAATTAACATCTCCTTATACTGAGACATTTAAAGCTCATATATTTACCAAGACCTGCAAAGGAAGAAGACATTAAAGGTATTAATATTATTTTTTGACTTTTTGTAAACTTATTATAAGCATTAATATTTACTGTAAAAGTTTTTTTGTTGTTGTTTCACAGCAGTAATGCTGCCATTTTGAAAGTGCATGGGGCAAACTTGTGCAATTACAGACAGTGTTTGTATCAGAAATCCAATGGCAAACATTTTGTTTGCACTTTAACTTTTGGCATGGCTGTAAAAAAAAGGGTTATATTCATCAATTTTGAGAGATGCAGCAAAGCTGAGGACTAGTTTTAAAGCCCTGGTTCTAATTTAAAAATTGAACTGAAAATTGGAGAAAATTAAAAATATAACGTTCAGTGAGATACATTTATCAGTTGATGAGATGTCGAAAGGCAGCCTCAGTGTGGTATGTGAAAATAAATGTAAATTATTTTGAATATTCATTAACTAACTAATCTTCAACATTTAATGTAGAATGGATAAAAAATAAACATAAACAACAAATTATTGTTGCTAGGCTCTAGGCTGCATTGAAATGCTTCAAATTTACCATGTCAGGAACATGGATTTTTTAGTTGTTTTTTTTTTTGAAATATTTATCTTGAGGTGTGTTTATCTTTAACAATTGTTGTTGTCAAAAAGTTTAACGAAAAAGATAAAAGCATGGCGCAAGAGTTAAAGACTATAAAATTATATTACTTCCCTACAAATGAAATTCACTAATTTTGGATTATTGGGCTAATACATGTGAGTGCTTCATGTTTATAATTTACTTCAATCTCCATTGGCTTCTTCTAATCTACAGAAATATGCTGCTTCAAAGTTAATTTTATTACAGCTGACATAGAGATGAAAATTAAAGCAAAATTTAAAACAATACTGAAATATAATGCAAAAAAGTTTACTCTTTATCCCTATTCCTGCATTCATGTTTGTATTTTAGAGATAGAGTTTAATAAATAATAATACCTGTATTAAGTGTCCAAATTCAAGATAATTCTGACATGAATATTGATCAGGGTAATTTTCGTAACTGAGGTGTAGCATAAACATAAACAGTATTTATTTATTTATTAATTGCGGAAAAACATGTAAATCATGTTGTTGCCAAATTACAACAGAACTGTGGTATCAAGCCAGGAGCAAAATCGAAACTCTCTTTTGAAAAAAATACAGTATTTTGAAGATCTTCAAACATGCTTATTAAAGTCATTAAGTGACAATTGACTTTGCTCAGAGAACATTTTTCTAAGCCCAGATCGAAACAAAATGAAAGGAATTACTTCAAACAAATATGATAAATTTGGTCTCTATGACCTACACAAGACAAAAAGTTTTACGTTGTAAAGATCAAAAGAATACAAGCTTAAGCTTATATAATTCAGAGTGACAAGAAAAACAGTCTAAAATAGTGTTTATTTTACAAAAAAAATCTATTTTAACAATTGCCAAAAGTCCACTGTAAGTAAACCTATTACTTTAACTTATTCTAATATTATTAACAACACACTTGTAAAAAAATAATAAGACTTAACAAGACAGGGGTACTAAAGCATCCTAAAACAATTAAAACATACAAGTAGCTTTTGAAATGTCATCCAAGGAAAGTAAGCTTAATATGATTAAACTACACTATAAATATGTATGATAGCAGTAATGTGCATGTATGCCTTCACGGTCACTCGGTATTAAATATGTATATTGTAGCAGTAATGTGCATGTATTCCTTCACGGTCACTCGGTATTAAATATGTATATTGTAGCAGTAATGTGCATGTATTCCTTCACGGTCACTCGGTATTAAATATGTATATTGTAGCAGTAATGTGCATGTATTCCTTCACGGTCAATCGGTATTAAATCCCCGTTACTTTGTTTAGATGATATTTAAGCTTATTTGGTTTTCTTATTTAAAAAATGAATTCGAATGTTCAGTTGTAAGTTTTAAACAACAATTACCTTGAAGTTTTGATGCTCATCCGCAAAACACACAGCAATCTGACCCTCCATGGTCACTGTCATCCCTACTATCAATCCAAACAAAACCTCTTCTTCATCCAGCTGAATCCTTCGTACCAATTCACCACTGGTGGTGAATATCGCCACAGTCAGGCGGCGTGTCTCTTGTTCATAACCAGACCTGCCGGATGGCAAGCTATGCGATAATAGTAATCTTCTTCGATGTTGATGTTAAATTTGTTCAGGTGTTGTCCCTCCACAGTGAATAAGTGAACACTGGAACTACCCCTGTCCATTACCATGACGCGGCCATCATTAGCAGCAGTGATATCTTTTGCATCCTTGATCTTTCCCTCGCCAAAAGTACAAAGAAATTTCCCGCTCTGCTCGTACACATCAACCTCATAATAACTCAATACCAGTACTTTGCTGCCGCTAACTGTCAGTCCGTACCAGTACCCTACCCTCACAGGAAACTTGTGAAGTAGGTCAGCGGTGGCGTTGTACACCAGCACTTCCCGCTCATATCCCTTAGCCCCAGGCTTCTTCAGTGTGACCAGTACATAGGTGTTGTTTTCCGCGTCAGTGGCGAAATCAAAAATATCTAACTTTGTATCGGCGTCATCAGTTTGGAGATTAAAACAGAGATGAAAATCTCCGTTGCTGTCAAACACCTTCAGGGTTTCACCTCCATTGTCTGCTATAATGAACTGTCCGTGTGTGTTTGTAGTGATACCCCTCGGATCCTTCAGCTTGTGCTCCTTTTCACCCTTCTGACCAAATGACCATGGTGTAACACAGCAGTACACCATGCCAACTTTGCGCAGGACTTTTGTAACTCTTCCGTCACGCAGAGGATCAACTTTATCTTCTCCGGTATCAACACTGGGCCAGGTCCAGACATGTACGTTTTTACCGACTGTTTGCGTCGCATCGTAGATGGCGCGATTTACTTGGCAGACAGTGGAAATTATTTCCCTCCGTTCGTCTTTACCAAACCGACCCTTGATGTTTAGGAGACCTTTTTCGAGCTCGACTTTAAAGCTGTTTTGAACAGCTGGTAGAGAGTGTAGTTTCTGAAGGCACTGTTCGCACTCTGGTAATGCTTTCTTCAGCGTGCTTTTTACAGACGGAAATGACAGGTCGCTCGCAGTTCCTAACGACTCTGCAGCTGACTCTAACATTGTCGCCATGACACGGTATCGAATAGCAGTCACGCGGTCAAACGTGCTGAGAGCTTCATTGTTAGAGGCTTCAGTTGCTTTCTCGCGAGCCATTCTGAATCTCTCTTTTGCTTGAGAAAGCGCACTTTTCGTTGTTTCATCGAACTTAGTCAGCTGCATGTTTCTTATTCCCGCGGCCAGTGCAACTGTCTTCATCGTGTCTGTCGGTGGTGAACTAATTTCGTTTGAATTAACTTCTTTGATTCTTTCATTTGTCTCCTCTGTTGTACTTCTAGACTTATCGCTGCGTTTTGCATCGATTGCTTCATACAGATACTTGAGGCCCGTTTCAAAAAAGTCTACAGCTGCCCCGAGATCCTTTCTTGATAATGCGTCTAACTTTGACTTGATATCTTGCATTTCACGGACGATCAGTACACGAAATTGCTGATCTGTCACATCTCCTTCTTTTAGCTTTTCTGCCGCTACATCTCTGCCTTTATTCACGAGCAAGCCGACAGTGGCTTTGAACACTGCTGTTATAATCGAAGTCATGCTTCTTACCAAATCAAAATCAATTTTAAACCTCCCGTTCTCTCGTGTCTGATTTTTCTTGCTGTGGCGCAACCTTACAGATTGAATTTCTGATCACAAGGTTATCACATGAGACCGATCATGACACCGATCGTTGTAGACGTGAGAGTATGTGTGAAATGGAAAGAATTGGCCATATTTTTTCTAAGAAATACTGGAAGTTTAAACTGACAATGGCTCTGGTAATTATAAGTTAACGGAATTAAATAAATTTAATGAGACCACAGGGGGCCCACACAAACTGTGTGACCGTTGTTCGCATTTTTAAATTAAGAGGAAATGTATGGGAATATCGAAAAGGTTCACTTATCGTAATATACTGCGATGAATATTTACATACAAGATCAAACTAAACGTATTTTTACCTGAAATGTTGTGTGGTGTCATTCTTGTAGCTGAAAACGGCGAATTTTAGCGATTTGAAGGGTTTTGCATCGGACGTTTACCTGAGCGTATAGTAGAGAGACAAGGGAGGAAAGCTCGGGTTTGGACCTCACCAGCGCCGAGCCGATTTTCACCAAGAAATTCCCATCGCACGGCTTCCAAACCCCGCACCAGGCAAGCTGAAACCCAGAGGTTTCTTCTCGTACCATTACATTTAAAATCCGTCCAAAACTCGAAGCGCAAGACCCCAAATAATATCGAGAAATTCAGCATTCGAAGCTCGAAAACACCGCGGCTGGTAAAATCTGTGCGGCCTCCAACAGTCACGCCGTTTGCTCCTTTTCTGATTGGATGACAACAAACAATGCCCTTTCATAAATTAGTCTAGCGGGAGGGGAAGCAAGGGCAAATAATCAGCAACGAACTTTACACTTACTATCCCGGGGTGAAGCAAATGGCGCGTGATGGAATGAGCCCAGCAAGACGCCATTCGCTTCACCCCAGTCTGGTTAGTAGAAAGTTTGTCGCTGCTTATTCGCCCCTGCTTCCCCTCCCGCTAGACGAATTTATGAAAGAGCATTGTTTGTTATCATCCAATCAGAAAAGGAGCAAACGGCGTGACTGTTGGAGGCCGCACAGATTTTACCAGCCGCGGTGTTTTCGAGCTTCGAATGCTGAATTTCTCGATATTATTTGGGGTCTTGCGCTTCGAGTTTTGGACGGATTTTAAATGTAATGGTACGAGAAGAAACCTCTGGGTTTCAGCTTGCCTGGTGCGGGGTTTGGAAGCCGTGCGATGGGAATTTCTTGGTGAAAATCGGCTCGGCGCTGGTGAGGTCCAAACCCGAGCTTTCCTCCCTTGTCTCTCTACTATACGCTCAGGTAAACGTCCGATGCAAAACCCTTCAAATCGCTAAAATTCGCCGTTTTCAGCTACAAGAATGACACCACACAACATTTCAGGTAAAAATACGTTTAGTTTGATCTTGTATGTAAATATTCATCGCAGTATATTACGATAAGTGAACCTTTTCGATATTCCCATACATTTCCTCTTAATTTAAAAATACGAACAACGGCCACACAGTTTGTGTGGGCTCCCTGTGATGAGACACTGTAGAATTCACTATATGATTAGCCGTGGTTACACTAACCGTTTTACCCATGGGTAAATAGCATTTGCCCATGGGTAAGGACGTTTTTGTGTGTAACCGCTATTCCCAGACCGAAACTGCCTTAGGGTTATTTCCATGGATACATCAAAGAGAACAAAAGAACTCTTCCCATGGAAGTACTACTACCGTACTATACTACCGTGGTATCTGTGTTTCAAGCTGTCTGGGAAAACTATTTTGTTCCATTTTAAACCAAAGGCTTCTCGAATATGATCTTCACAAATCACAGATTGGCTTCTTGCCAAATAATCGTACAGCAGACCATGTCTTTACACTTCGAACCTTGATAGACAAATACGTTCATAATCACAATGAAAAAATTTATGCTTGTTTTGTAGATTTTAGAAAAGCTTTTGACTCAGTTTGACACAATGGGCTCTTGAATTAGTTATTGCAAATTAATAAAAGCCTTTATTCCAAGTCTTCTTGTTCAATAAAAATTGGCCAAAGCCAAACACGACCCTTTCAATACGCGAGAGGTGTACGACAAGGTTGTATTTTAAGTTCACTACTTTTCAACCTTTACATTAACGATTTACCTTTTTCATTTGAAAATATCCTATCTGATCCTTTTGTTCTACCAAACGGCACAAAATTAAACTCTCTTTTATATGCGGACGATTTAATCATTTCATCACGTTCTAAAACAGGTCTACAAAATTGTCTTAATGCATTATCATCATACTGCAACACGTGGATGTTAAGCATAAATCCCAAAAAAAACCAAGATTATGGTTTTCCAAACGCCCAAGAAAATGCTCTGAATATAGATTTTATATGAATAATCAAATTATTGATGTTGTACAAGATTATACTTATTTAGGAACTAAAATTTCTTCTTCAGGAAATTTTAAAGTCTCACTTGATCATCTAAAAGAGAAAGCACTTCACGCTCTTTTCAGTCTGAGGCGACACACAGATTTTAGTAAGCTAAATCCGTCCCTTGCCTGTAAAATTTTTGATACAATGATATCCCCAATTTTGCTCTATAATAGTGAAATTTGGGGTGGATATACCAAATCTGATTTTAAGGCTTGGGATAGCTCACAAATTGAAAGAACGCATCTTCAGTTTTGTAAACGCTACCTTCAAGTGAGTAATAAGGCTTCTAATATTGCGTGCAGAGCTGAACTTGGTCGATTTCCTCTAAATATTGCCATTAATCTAGCTAAGAATCCTTAACTACTTGTTATACCTTCAAAATAAACCCCAAGACTCTTTTGTTAAACAATCTTTCTTAATATCATTAGATCTTCACTCGAATAGTAAAATTAGCTTTCACTCTAATCTTATGAAAATATCCGAATACTTTAATTTCAGAAATTTTAACCTCGATTTATTAAACACCGCTGAAGTCAAACACTGTACAAATTTAATGAAACAGAAATATATTTCTTATTGGCAACATATACTTCAGCATTCTCAAAAACTAGAATTTTATAAGACTTTCAAGAACGAATACACCCTCTCAAATTATCTAGGCCTGACTAGACGAGTATCTGATAGGAGGACATTAACTAAATTACGTATAAGTAATCATAAACTTATGATCGAACACAGGCGGCCCAAGCTCACTATAGTTATTTCGGTGTTCCACTGCTAAAAGTCTTTCTCGAGAAGGCCCCAAACCCAACACCCAAGGTGTGTGTAACCACAACTATTATTTCAAATATTCCACTTCATTTACTTAGGGTCAGGTCAGTGGCTGAATTAATGAATGAAGATACAAAATATCAACAAATAAAATGAAGGGCTGATCGTACAGAAAGGAATATATTTTTAACCTTTTTAACCGATTAATTTCGAACGGCACGGCCGTTCTTCTTCAGTGTGTAACCGTACAAAATATCAACAAGAAATTGACAAGATCATGAGATTGGTCTCCTTTATTGGTTTAAGCCACGCCCAAACGAGCATCCCCGTTCCTTTCATATGAGAGAGGGATCTGTACGTAAAATAATGATTAATTAAATTTCGTATTATCCCCGGGGTAATGCATGGTTCAATTCCTACAGTTACCATCCCCCCGGGCAACCCCCGGGGCAAAGTCGGTCCTTGTGGCCCGGGGGTGGGGCATTTTGCAAGTACTCTTGTCCCGGGGGTAGGGGGTGGGGAAAATTTAGGTGCACAAGGAATTATGGGGCGAAAATTTCGTCAAAGCATGTGGCGGACGACATGACTCAACAAGCGGACTTCTTTGCTGGGAAATCCTTACAATTTGTTAGTAATTGGCTGGGAGGAAACAATTCGGCAAAGTTAAAACCTGTATTTGAAGCGATGAAAGCCAAAGAAACGCGAGCAAGGAAGAAAAACAATGGGAGAGATGCTTCCTGATCGTTGTAGCCATACGAGGTCATACGAGTCTAGTCCAGTCCATGTCTATTTTGTAAACTGTTCGATGGATTTATATAATAAATATTTCTGACTCCTTAAGAAACGGTGCAGCTTGCTTTTGAGTGTCCCGGGGATGGGGAATTACCTCTTTCTTTGTGCCCGGGGGTGGGGTTTAGGACGCCAAGTGAAGAAAAAATGGCAAATCCCCGGGGGTGTGCCCGGGGTGTGATGGTAACTGTAGGAATTGAACCATGCATAACGGTCTAACTATTAAATAAAACAATTCACCGATAATAAAAGTGACAACTTTGACTACCATATATGAGTCTTGATTAAAAATATTGTAACGAGGCTGCGTGTGCAGTGAGTGGTCTAAAGTCTTTCGCCAGTAATCTGCACAGTACTAGACGATCATTTCATATAAGAGCATAACACAAGTTCGTTTTGTTATGGTCTATTGGCACAATGCACGCAATAAGTCACTGAGATGTGAATCGTAAGGGGAATTTCAAATCTGTTTTATAATTTAGATCTTCTCCCCTTTTTATACAACACTTCATTCTCTTAACTTCTAAATTTTCAACACCTGTCACCTATTGTTTCCTTAGGTTTTTATAACTCGCACACTCCAGATGAGTGGTGAAGTGAAAAGAATTTGAGCAATACCACTACCGGTAGTCACTACATGCAACATAAATTATATTGTTTATTTGCTTGAGAGCATAACTATTGCAATTGTTTGCTTTTTTTCTTAACTCATTGCTTAAACCAGAGACCACTGCTCAGCCTAGAGAAATGTAGATATAATCTAGAGAAATGTAGATATGATCTAGAGAAATGTAGATATAATCTAGAGAAATGTAGATATAATCTAGAGAAATGTAGATATAATCTAGAGAAATGTTGATATAATCTAGAGAAATGTAGATATGATCTTATGGTTTTTAAGTATACAGTCGAACCTTCGGTTGCGACCACCTCTCGTAAGCGACCACCTCTCCTCAGCGACCAGTTTTCCAAAATACCAAAAGTTCCCAAGTCAAATCACTATATTTGGAACCTCTTGTAAGCGACCACCTCTCGTAAGCGACCACCTCTCCTCAGCGACCAGTTTTCCAAAATACCAAAAGTTTCCAAGTCAAATCACTATATTTGGAACCTCTTGTAAGCGACCACCTCTCGTAAGCGACCACCTCTCCTCAGCGACCAGTTTTCCAAAGTACCAAAAGTTTCCAAGTCAAATCACTATATTTGGAACCTCTTGTAAGCGACCACCTCTCGTAAGCGACCACCTCTCCTCAGCGACCAGTTTTCCAAAATACCAAAAGTTTCCAAGTCAAATCACTATATTTGGAACCTCTTGTAAGCGACCACCTCTCGTAAGCGACCACCTCTCCTCAGCGACCAGTTTTCCAAAATACCAAAAGTTTCCAAGTCAAATCACTATATTTGGAACCTCTTGTAAGCGATCACCTCTCGTAAGCGACCACCTCTCCTCAGCGACCAGTTTTCCAAAATACCAAAAGTTTCCAAGTCAAATCACTATATTTGGAACCTCTTGTAAGCGACCACCTCTCGTAAGCGACCACCTAGGCTTGACATTTTGGGTGGTCGCTTACGGGAGGTTCGACTGTAGTTATCTAATTGTATAGTTAATATTATACATAGGTATTTTTTCTGTAATATTTTTAGTTTTTAATAGTGTCCTTTAATACTTAGTGGGCAACTGCTATTAACAATGACAATTTAATAATCCATCTAGCCTGAGAACAGCGCCGCAGCCAAAACCGCAGAGAAAGAGGTGATATTGAGGAAAATTGCTCAGTCACTAAAGGACAAAGGGGATATCACAAATTTACTGGCACGTGCTTCCTGGTAGGGTACCAGGTATTGCATAAACTTTCAGTAAAACAAACAGATTTATTTTACTTCCTCTTATCAGAAAGGAGCCGATAAAAATGCGAGTTTAGTCGAGTTGTGACCAGTTAATTCGTTTTCCTTTTTTAAACATATTGCAGTGGCAGAACATTGTAGGGAAAGAAATCTTTTCCGTTATTCTTCCAGCTACTTTCACCTTTCCGAGAATTCTAGCTGACGTTATTCCTTACCCAAAACGACATTTGTTATTCTTCCGAACAAAGAAAGTTTGAGGCAACATTTTACTTACGAAAACTTTAGTTTTTAATCTAATTTATTCCGAATTTTTAAGATGACCCCGAAATGCTTTCCGCCAAAACGATACGATGGGTGCTCCTGATTAACACGCGAATGGATTGCATCGCTATGTGCTGTGATTGGCTAAAAAAATCTCGCGCCACTTGATCAACCAATCAGAAGTAAAACCAAATCCAATCGTGGCTTCCTGTATTTTCTCGAGTTCTGATTGGTTCATTAGATTGTCTGCGCATGTTATAAATAAGCCAAACTGATAACCTTGGTTTTGGTTTTACGACACTCAATATATAATTGAAAATCGCTCCAAATATCAATTTGTTAAGGATTTGGTAACATAGGTATATGTCTACAACAATTGCTGGGTGCTGAAGTCTATTTAAAAAGCTAAATGATTATCGTTGATTATATGTGTATTTTAAACCCAAAATATGTTATAATTTAGGTCATTATGGACATATACACAGACGACATGGGTTTCAAATACCAAGATTTTTTTTTATTTTTTGCTTCCTTTCGCTTCTATTAATCTTGGGTCATTTATTGTAGTTTTTTTTATTTAATTTGCATAATACAACAGTAGCTACAATATACTTATGACTGAATGTAGCTGCAAAATAGCTACAATATAATATTAAGTTTAACTCAAGGGATGCTTACGCATTTTGAAGGGCGAAAAGGCGCTCTGGAAGCCAATTCTGAAATCGCGTTTTGCTTAGGTTTAATGGCGATAGAAATCTTTTGGCAACAGTGTCCAGGGGCGTAGCTAGGAGGGGTTTGTGGGGTCCTGGACCGATAACTTTCCAAATTTGGTCTTCTGAAGGAATGGCGTAATGTTAAATATATGGAATCAGGAAATACACCAAATTTATCCAGCATCCGATCCATGGGTATCGATCTCGGCTCATTGCAACAATGTGTTCATTGTCCAAATGTTAATCCACACTAAAATGTACCGTTACTAATGGAGCTGAAAGCTGTTACTGTGTTCTAAAGGCAATTCATTTTTCCATAAACAGGAAATGGAAGAATGCCATAAAAAGGTTCGTCTGCCTTCAAGGAAAAACAAAGTTTCCGCTCCCTCTAAAACTTACATTTTCCATGGGTCTTCCATGGAGATTAACGAAAATCAAACACGCTGTTACGCCACAAAATGTAATAACTGACGCAAAGTGTAATAGTAACCCAAAATGTAATAACTTTTGACGCAAAATGTAATAGTAACCCAAAATGTCATAACTTTTGACGCAAAATGTAATAGTAACCCAAAATGTAATAACTTTTGACGCAAAATGTAATAAACTAAAGTAACGCAAAATGTAATAAGGTAAAGTAACGCAAAATGTAATAAACTAAAGTAACGCAAAATGTAATAAACTAAAGTAACGCAAAATGTAATAAACTAAAGTAACGCAAAATGTAATAAACTAAAGTACTTTTGACGCAAAATGTAATAAACTAAAGTAACGCAAAATGTAATAAACTAAAGTAACGCAAAATGTAATAAACCAAAGTAACGCAAAATGTAATAAATTTGACGCAAAATGTAATAACTTCAGTTTGACAAACGCCACCTATCCATCAAGTTGTACACGTCGCCGATCACGTGACTAGATCGAAAATCGCTAATATCTCCGTTTCAATTTTTCAAGTCAACGTATTCACCAGAAGCACTTGGCAACCATATTCAAGAGAATAAGAAGGTTCTGCGGCATTTTGTTATAATGACGTATTTTGTAATAACTTATGCATTTTGTAACAAGGGTTGCAGCATTTTATAATAACTTACGCATTTTGTAATAGCAATTGCGGCATTTTGAGATAAATGGAAACAACGCATTTTGTAATAAGGGTTGCAGCATTTTGTAATAATCGTTAGTCTACGCAATTTGTAACAACGTGATGACGCAAATTGTAATAAGTTTCTTTAAATTAGTATTTCATAAGAAACAAGGATTAGTTGAATTCCCAGCAGCATCAACGTGATAGGGTAACTAGAGCGGAATATTAGTCTCTACAACTTGTTTTGATTTATTTAATTTTAATTGATGGGATTTGTCGGCTACCAAAATTTGTTCAAATTTAGATTGCATAGCTATTGCCTAAAAAGTTCTCCAACGATCGTTACTCTGGTCATGATATGAGCGTTAAATAATGCTGTTGGAGGGGCGTAAGGGGGAGTAGCCGCCTGTCTCCGACACTCTCAGTAGAATGGAACTCATTAAAGCAGACCTTTTTGGTTGACTGAAACTTTACTCTTCAATAGTGTGCTCTTTACAGTCAAGTAACTACACAAAGTCCTGCTCAGAATGTTTCTCACGTAGCTTTTAAGGCTGGTTTTCACTGGCGCATAAGCACAAGCATAAGCATAAGCATAAGAGATCCAGAAGCAAGTGAGAACTTCCACGACATAAGCATAAGCATAAGCACAAGAAGAACGAACACGTTCCATTCTTCTTGTGCTTATGCTATGCTTGTGTCACATTTATGTCAAGTGAGAACGGGGATGAAATAAGCACAAGCATAAGCACAAGGCGGTCAACCAAATCATCCGCCATCTTTGATTCAGATCTCACAGCTGAGGAAAGCTGGTATCGAGAATTTCGTTCAAACTGCGCTTGCGTATGTCTTTATGCTGATGTTCTGGCGTTCTCACTTGCTTATGCTTGTGCTTATGCTTGTGCTTATGCGCTAGTGAAAACCAGCCTTTATCTGGGCTGAGAATTAACCATCAATCAATGTCAAAAACAGATCAAAAGGTAATGTAGGCTAACGTAAGCCTCGTCGTGATTGGTTAGGACAAATCATTAACATATATTCCTTCAAAATGTTTGTCAGTGTCAAAGCTGACTTCTCTTTAAATTTTCACTATCATTTTGCAACCACTCAGCCAAAACAAAACTACAGGAGAAATTTAAAATGATAAGGTAAATATTTATCGAAAGGTTTACATATTTGTGTAGAAGATAGAAGTAAAAATTACATTTGAAATTTGTTACATGTTGTAGGAAAACTGAAGATGACAAGCTTCTTCATCGTACATGATTGGTTAATTATAAGTTTAGTCCATCCTATTCCATATCATTAAGGTGATACGTGTCAACGGGTAAACCTGTATTGCACTTTGTGAGCTTGAGCGATCTTCCTTGACAATAGATCCTTTATTATTAAAATCATATTTTACCTTATTTGTGTGAAAGTGGCAATATCATCCAATCATCCAAAAGTAATTAAATAGCATCAACGTAAGGTCCAAAAAAGGTTGCCTAAGTCAATATGGTTTTACTGAAAAATAAGACAATTAAATAAGAATAGCTTACTCTAACTAAATATACTATTTCCAGATAGCACGTTTAGAAAAACGTGACCAGAGCTTTATTGCATTATTTGGACTCGACATCTATCGGCATAAGTCCAATAGGTCAACAGGTGAGTAAATATTTGCAATGATCGCAAGGTTGCTTAGTGAAATACAGGTTTAAACTAGAATTTCTACGAAATATCATCCAACTGGTCAGGAGAAAGCATCATTTGATCACCACGCCAAAAATACTCACAAGAGTACAAGTAAAAAGCGAGTTAACAACATTTTTAAGTGCTTCAACATTATATAATTCTTATTGCATATATTTTTAACACCAAAAACAGAGAAGTCTCCCTTAATTCTAAAACATAGAATGAATAAACATATGTGACGTTTCATTGCTTGCATTTCTATTGTGTTACAATGCTCCACATGCATAACAACTATAGTAAACTTCATTGTTATGCGGCATTGGCTCTTTCCCACATAGAATATCTTTGGTTTCAAGAATAGAGGAGGGGCTGATGGTTCGATTTCATAATTATATTTCAGTATAAAAATAAAAAATCCATTTGCGTCAATTAAATTTTAAGAAATGTTCGTGCTTAACCAATCAGAATAGCAAAAGACAATAGCTAATATTTTTGCTTCTTTGATGAAGTTCCCCAAATACAATATCTTTTAAAACTTGCATGTTGTGCGATTGGGTCTCAAATTACTTAAAACCTTAAAAAAATTAGACAAAATGCACCTTGAACCTTAACGTTTTAGAAGTTTTTGAGTCTAGTCCAATGAGATCACTAGTTGTAACAATGAAAAAAGTTGACATTCCATCGTGCATTGCCGTTCAGCGCTATCCTCCTTATGCGGATCATGACTTAAACATTTAGGCGGGAATTCCCCGATTTTTGGCGCGCTTTTATTTGACTCTTACAATATCTAAGGATCTGTCGTGTTGTTCGTAAATTGCAACTGGTTCGTATAAAACTAAATAACTTCCAAGAACTTGCAGGATTTCACTTTAGTTATTCGCGGAATTAAAGCAATATTACAATGATTTTTTTTTCGAATTGCTGAAAATCTTCCAAGTATTACGAAGTAATGTTTATATGTCGTCCGCCCACAGTACCATAAATTGTGCCTGATACGAAATTCTCTGCGGTAAGTTCTTAATGCCTTAAATTATCTACTACCACAAATAAGGTGGTACGTATTTTTTTTTATTTTGCCACACACAATGAATTACAAGCAGAATAAAAAACGATAATAAATAGGTTAATTAACATTAAATTTGAAATTTATACATAACTTGGGAGGAGTGACTGTGGCGGGGAAATCTCCAAGAGGCCAAGCTTAAGAGTAATAGAGATTTCCTCCCACGGGCAATTTAAATACTAGGCGGCATTTTAAGAAATAAAGAAAAAAGTCGTTTTTTTAAGTATATAAGTGTGTTTAGGGGAAAATATAGATGTAAGGTGTTAAGGTATTTAGGTTGCATTCTGTCTGACCCTTTCTTTGAAGTCTCCGTTTTATATTTAAGCCGGTTACTTACCGCTACGGCCGCAGTTTTCCTTGTATAGATCGCCAACCAAACACAATGCATTTCTTCGCGAAACTGTGCAAGGACATTTTTACCGGATGGATCGACGCATAAGTGACGAATAAAAGCGTATTAAGACACTTGGAACCCAAGGATGGAGATAAAACACGATAAACATCGATAAATCGATTCCTAAACAGTGCGAAAGATAGGCAACAAAATTATTCATTCCCGTGTGTTTCGAAATTTATGTCTCGTCTGCGGCGAAGTGATCAAATGTACTTTTGCTGAATATTAACTACAATATCTATTAATAGTTTTTAAGTCTGTTTATGCCAACAGAAAACGACAACTTCAGACAGGTAGGAATTATTGGGTAAGAAAAGGAATGTGTGAAAACTAATTAAAATTCATTCAAACGCGTGAATTTCCAAGGCGAATGTGGACCCCTAATGCACACAGTAAAATCGACCGTCTAGCTTAATTGGCATGGAACTGACATTCTCCTTTGCCTCCACCAAGCAACTTTTAACGCTTGACTTCAATACTGCTTTAGGAAGTCTAACCATTCCTCATGTAAACAACGCTTGACTTCAATACTGCTTTAGGAAGTCTAACCATTCCTCATGTAAACAACGCTTGACTTCAATACTGCTTTAGGAAATCTAACCATTCCTCATGTAAACAACGCTTGACTTCAATACTGCTTTAGGAAGTCAAACCATTCCTCATGTAAACAAAATGATCGTTGACAGGTTGAATGAAACGTTTTACAATTTGCGTCAGCATGTTATTACAAATTACGTAGATCGACGATTATTACAAAATGCGTTGTTTCCATTTATCACAAAATGCCGCAATTGCCATTACAAAATGCTGCAACCCTGATTACAAAATGCGAAAGTTTTTACAAAATGCGTCGTTATTACAAAATGCCGCAGAACAGGTGTTAAAGCCACATCCAGCAAAGTTTAGGTTGGATATCGAGCGTTTGCCGAGCGGTGAAACTGTAAACCTGGAACCTTAACCCTCGAACGTACACGCAAACTTATATCCCAACCGTGGTACATCGGGGGGGGGGGGGGGTTGTTGCAACTCCCCCCCCCCCCCCCCCCCTTGGGTTTTTGCGATGTTGCAATACTTCGGAAATATTTTACATCTAATAGATAGCCGGCGATGTGCTCTACAAGATAAGGTAAATATTATGGGTTGTGGCGCTGCTGGTGGTACGTGACGTCATCCAAAATGGCCGCCAAGGTGGCCGCCATCTTGGATTTTACTAAAAATTCAAATTTATAGGTGGTTTTCACGTTACGTCACGGCGGCCATGTTGGTGCACACCTACAAAAGAATTTTAATGAACTTCTTTTGTTATAAATGTAAAATAACACGGCAAACTGATCCGTACGGCCGAGAAAAGATTGACTCCAGAAAAATAAAGTAAAATAAAAGATATATATTTTGTGCCCGATATTTCGGTTTGAAACACAAACCTTCGACGGGGGCTAAAATAAAAATGAGTATATACGTTAATATCGTTACAATTTTAAAAGTTTAAAATATGGAACCAAGAAACATGATAGGTTACTACATTGACAGGTAAATAAAAAAGCGTCTTATGATAAACTGACAAATATAATAGTTGACTAAATAATGACAGGCAGTTTTGCTAAGATAACATAATTAGTGCAGTTCATCGCGTTTATTAATACCCGAAGGTTCTAGTGTTTTTGCTTTGTCGATGAGATGAGCTTCACGCGCCTTTCTGACAGTCTCTTATGTTTTTCATGAGCTCGATGGGAATGAGTATGATATCATTGAGTGAGTGGCCTGGCTGGTTGAAGTGTTGTGAGATTGGAGTAGGCGTCTGTAGTAAATGAGGTTTAGTCACTGAGCGGCGATGTTCTCCGAAGCGTTCGTTGAGTCTGCGTTTAGTAACAACATGGCCGCCATGGCCTTTGTCATTTGAGTCCCACAGGACTGAAGGTCACGTGAGTGAAAACCATCTATAGGAAAAATGCGGAAATTGCAAATATTGTTTGCTAGAGTTGCAAAATAACATACCATTAAACATTTTGATGCTTTTGGTAGCATTTTATATGTTTTTCGCTGAAAAAAGGCGAAAAACACGCATTTTTCTTCAAAAATGGCTTGACAACATGTTACTTATGACGTCATATCTCGTAACCATAGCAACCGGTTGTCGCCAAACTTTACCAAAATGTGTCTCAAGAATAAACGAACAGCTACTGGAAGCGGCATGTGCTAATTTTAAATGGTCTTGAAAATATCGGTGAAAAACCTTAAGGGGGTTACTATTACATTTTGCGTCAAAAGTTATTCCACTTTGGGTTACTATTACATTTTGCGTAAAAGGTTATTCCACTTTGGGTTACTATTACATTTTGCGTAAAAGGTTATTCCACTTTGGGTTACTATTACATTTTGCGTCAAAAGTTATTACACTTTGGGTTACTATTACATTTTGCGTCAATTATTACATTTTGTGGCGTAACACACGCTTCTACGGTGGCCCAAAAGGGCCACACACAAACAAAACAGAAAACACAAATTAAAAAAAGCAAACGCAAACAAAAAAGCAAAACGCAAATAAAAAAGTACAACGCAAACAAAAAAAGCACAACACAAACAAACAACGAAACGCAAACAAAAAAGCACAATGCAAAGAAAAAAGCAAAACACAAACAAAAAAGCAAAACGCAAACAAAAAAGCAAAACGCAAACTAAAAAGCAAAACGCAAACTAAAAAGTACAACGCAAACAAAAAAGCCGAGGAGTACTAGGAACGACTTCGGAAATTCTCGATTAAAAACCAATATGGCGGCCTAAATGCGATGAAACTCACGGTCAGTGGAAGCGTTTAAGCTGAAAAGAAGCGTGGTTTTACGGTACACTTTGCGAAGTTTGCGATTGTGACACTCTTTGAAGAATTTCTCGATCTTCTATGGCAAGCCATCCTTGTAGAAATGTCTGATTAAGCTGTCTTTAAAATAGTACCATCCAGCGGGACATCCTAAATTATAGCGGCATTTGTTTGTATGTACATCACATCTGGCTGTTTATTGTTTTGGCTATTGCCGTGTTTTTATTCATGAAAGTTGCCATGTCCTTTTGGCCGGTTATAATTACCGAAGAAATAGTATCGCCCAGCGGGACATCCTAAATTATATCAGCAGTTGGTTGCATGTACATCACATCTTGTAGCTTTCATTGTTACATTGTAATACAGACCTTGCTTTCTGTAGATTTCTACCAGCTCGGGACTACTGAACAGGAATATTTTTATTCATGAAAGTTGTCTTGTCCCTGTGGTTGGTATTACCTAAGAAAAAAGTACCGTCCAGGGGGACACACTAAATGATATTAGCCATCAGCTCACATTTACATCACTCACATGTGGGTTTTTACCTCACAACTTATTTCAGACTTTGCTTGTTATAGATCTTCACCATAGGTCGATGAGTTACCAGATATATTTTGGTGCTCAGTGGTCTTGTCCCTTTGGGCGGTATTATCTAAGGAAATGGTACTGATCAGAGGGACGTGATTGATTATATCATCAGTCAGCTATGACATCTTGCTTTTTTATTTCATGACTTATCTCTAAACGTTCCTGTATGCAGGATCTACAAGTTTTTGATGAGTTAATACAAATATTTTCATATTCAGTTGCCCTGTCCGTCTGTAACCAGGAGACACACTGGATAATATCAGCAAGACTAATTAAGAAACTTAAACACTGTATAAAATCTCATGTTTGTTTTAGAGTTATGTTAAAAAAAAAACAAGAAAAATCCAAACTGTAGAAGACATGAAATGAGACATTAGTCATTAAACCAAGTGCCTGGTTCAAGGGTTTCCAAGTCTTCTTCTGTCAGTGAAATGTTGCCTTCTCTGCTTGGAAAATTATCAATGCAAAAGTATAAAATGGGCTTTCCTTATTATAAATTTGAGAGAATCCACAACTTAAATGGCAGGGTGCCAGGGCCCCACTTTTTGTCTAGTATTTTTATCTGCCTTCTAGAGACCTATTTTCTGGATAAAAATGCTCTCAAAATTCTATAATCAGTTCAAAGTACAGATGAACCTCCTTTAATGGTCACTTCTCCACAGCAACGGGACAATGGGCTCCTGAAAACAGCTGCTTGTTTCTTTTTTTTTTCCCAGTGGATACATTCACTATTGTTTACTCCTTTCTACAACGGCCAAGGGAGGCATTGTGGAGAGGTTCCACTGTATCTCCATGAATATATTTTTTTTTCAGTAGGGGTGGGGGGGGGGGGGGGTAGATGTCTGGCAATGCCTAGGCTTCACAGCCACCTCATTTTTTTTCCTGAATCGATCTGCCACTGGCTTTTTTCTTTTTTTTTTTTACCTGCTAATATTTTGACCTAAGTTGGATTGGGGGCTAACCAGAAAACCTAACAGTTTTTTAGCTTCCAAGCTCACACATTCAATTTCCTTTATTTTAAAGTTGTATTTTCACACATATATAATATGTAAAGTTCAATGAAATATTAAGAGCTCAGTAAAGAATTGTTGTTGTTGTTGTTGTTGTTGTTGTTACAACAAGGTCCAACACCAATGAGACGGGGATACATTAATGACTAGCTTTATTCCAATGAAGATTAACATCGTGGGTAAAGAAAAGAAAGCTTCAATATTATACAAAAAATGTTGAAAAATATACTGCTGTTACAATCTATTACATCTAACTGGTAGATCATTCATACACTAAGGTATGAAATAAGTCATGAAATAAAAAAGCAAGATGTCATAGCTGACTGATGATATAATCAATCACGTCTCTCCGATCAGTACTATTTAACTGGCTCGCCGCTCTGCGGCGAGTCAGTTCTTAAAATACCCTTTTTTTTTTTTTTTTTTTTTCTGTCGTGTCACCTGCCCCGGGAATCGATTTTGCTGCGGCCAACACCGTACCTAGTTTACTTCTGGTTTTCAGAAATCAGTGATGTCATCGAAACGACAATTTACAATTGAAATATTTACCGTTCTAATTTCGACGAAATTGTCAAACATTGAATCGCTGTGATTTCAGAATGTGTTCTATTTCTAGTAAAAGGAAAGCGGGTTGAACTTTTCTAACCAAATCAATTGTCAAACAGTTGAGTTTAGAAAGCACGTCCCGGCAAGTCAGCTGATGAGTAAACAATTCTTAAGCATTACGCCATGGAGTCACGTTGAAATTCCGAACATCTCGAATTTATGTCACGCTATGGTCGCGATCGATCATGTTGATATTGTTAATTTATTCGAAATCCTATGACCGATTCTCCAAAATGCCTGTGTTTAAACAATCCTGATTCCTTGCAGTGGGTGGTTTCAAGGATTTTAAAGCGAAAAAAAAATGTACAAAATTCTAAACTTGTGTTTTTTCTAACAGTACCGAGCCAATTAGGGAGAAAAAAAAAATAGAGACCTGAAATTGTAGCCTACAAAGGGAGGGATTTTTTTGTGGGGGGGGGGGGGGGGGGGGGGAGGTGTGGGCAATTTTTCTGATCATGAATTTTTTTTCGTCTTGATGTTGTGCAATAATTTTTTTTTCGGGATTGTTCCATACCTTTTTTCCATTGGCTCTCTGTGCATTATTTTTTTCTATACTTTTGCTATGCAGGAATTTTTTTCTGGTAATTGCCCACCCCCCCCCCCCCCCCCCCCCTCCTCCCTCCCCTAACAATAAAATAATCTGTCCCTAAGGAGTGCATGAAGCGGGCTGTGGAATGTAAATGTAAATGTAGACTGGACTGTGCATATGAGTATATTCTAGATTGTATACTGTGGATTGCTAATATAAAACTCTAAAATCAAAACCGGGTGAAAACTGAGACAAAACGAGCCAGTTTCGAAGCCCGTCGGGCTACTTGTTCCTTAGATAATACCGCCCAAAGGGACAAGACCACTGAGCACCAAAATATATCTGGTAACTCATCGACCTATGGTGAAGATCTATAACAAGCAAAGTCTGAAATAAGTTGTGAGATAAAAACCCACATGTGAGTGATGTAAATGTGAGCTGATGGCTAATATCATTTAGTGTGTCCCCCTGGACGGTACTTTTTTCTTAGGTAATACCAACCACAGGGACAAGACAACTTTCATGAATAAAAATATTCCTGTTCAGTAGTCCCGAGCTGGTAGAAATCTACAGAAAGCAAGGTCTGTATTACAATGTAACAATGAAAGCTAGATGTGATGTACAAGCAACCAACTGCTGATATAATTTAGGATGTCCCGCTGGGCGATACTATTTCTTCGGTAATACCGGCCAAAAGGACATGGCAACTTTCACGAATAAAAACACGGCAATAGCCAAAACAATAAACAGCCAGATGTGATGTACATGCAAACAAATGCCGCTATAATTTAGGATGTCCCGCTGGATGGTACTATTTTCTTCAATGGGTAACACCGGCCAGCGGGACAAAGACAGCTTAATCAGACATTTCTACAAGGATGGCTTGCCATAGAAGATCGAGAAATTCTTCAAAGAGTGTCACAATCGCAAACTTCGTAAAGTGTACCGTAAAACCACGCTTCGTTTCAGCTTAAACGCTTCCATTGACCGTGAGTTTCATCGCATTTAGGCCGCCATATTGGCTTTTAATCGAGAATTTCCGAACTCGTTCCTAGTACTCCTCGGCTTTTTTGTTTGCGTTGTACTTTTTAGTTTGCGTTTTGCTTTTTAGTTTGCGTTTTGCTTTTTTGTTTGCGTTTTGCTTTTTTGTTTGCGTTTTGCTTTTTTGTTTGCATTATGCTTTTTTGTTTGCGTTTCGTTTTTTGTTTGTGTTGTGCTTTTTTGTTTGCGTTGTACTTTTTTATTTGCGTTTTGCTTTTTTGTTTGCGTTTTGCTTTTTTTAATTTGTGTTTTCTGTTTTGTTTGTGTGTGGCCCTTTTGGGCCACCGTACGCTTCTCATCGAAACCGAGATCATCCGGCATCAGACGCAATCGAAAGCGGTTCTTCATCTCATACGAGGCTTTGGTTTGGATTGTTTTCTTGGTCGTAACAACACTGTGTGTGGTCGATCACTTCGTTCTCAAAGGCGACGTCGTTCTCAAAAGAGGAGGAAAGCTTCCAAGATGCCTCTGGGGAACTAACATCGGTGAGACGATCACCAACATCGTGTGAGCGGTCACAGCGCGTATCATTATTACATCTCAGAATCTCATGTTCTACACGATGCTGTGGTGCTTCCCAAACTTCATAAGCGAGATCTCCCCAAGGTTGTTAACAATGGATGGAATCCGTGATATCCATTTGAGAATCCATAGATTCGCCGGTATCTTCCTGATAGCCATTCCGTCCCTTGCCCACGTCCTTGTCATCTTCGTTCCGCCCCTCGTTGACGGCACAGCACTGAAATACTACCCACCAAGTACATTTAACTTCAGCTGCTCTCAAGGTCACTTGAACTGGTCAAAGTTCTGGGATCCTGCAGCCGTACAGGATTGGACCTTTAATGACCACACTGGTCACCTCACCTCGGACGAAATATACCGCTTATTGCTCATGATCGTGTTGTTCTGCTTGATCTTTCTCCTGAGCAGATCATATTACGCTAACCAACGAAGCTACTCGTTGGCCATGACCATGCACGTGTTTGCTGGAATCTGGTACGCTGTTGACAACATTCGAAAGATCACACACGGACTGACGCATTTCTTTAATCTGCCTATGCTCATCATCTGGTGTGTGGACCGAGTGCTCTCCATTTGGTTCTATCGGCATCAGCACGGTCACATTGACGTGCGGAAAGAAGTCATCGGAAACAACGAGTACATAGTCATGTACGTCAAACTAGATAACAACGTCAAGCATACCGTTGGGGATGTTTACCATATTCATCAACAAGTCAAGGAAAGCACAGGAATGTTACCTCAACGATCTCATCCTTTTACGACTTTTAGTAATTTATCGCAAGATTCGACCTGGGACATTGGTTTTGTTATGTCGATAATGGAAGACGAGGAGCAGTTGTGCCTGCCTTGGACAAGCTGGTTGGCCACCGATGAGAAAACGTTGACTTTGCACACATGGGGACCTTATCGTTCTTCTGTTTGGAAGCTGCGTCATCTCATTCAAGAATCAGAAGGGATGCAATGGCCTTCCCACTTTCTTCTGTTTGCAACAGGATCTGGATGCGGCTATCTCTTGGATGTTCTGAGCTGCCTGGCTCACAGAGAACACCCAAATTTCCGAAGCAGAAGCGAAACAAAAAAACAAATGAACATCAACATTTTTTACTCAGTCCGCTGCAAGGCATTTTACCACTTTTTACGCAAACCTATCGACGAACTCCTGAAAAAGATCAGAGAAAATAATACTGTTAATATCACTTTCCAATTTTACGTCACTAGTCCTGAGGAACAACAGGATGACACCGATACCGCATGCGCAGTAGACACCCAAATCCAACTCATCAATGGTCGAATAGATTTCGAGAAAGCTCTCAAGTCCGCTAACAAAAAGTCTTGTTGTTTCTTTGTAGGACGGCCAGCGATCGCGGAAAACGTGGAAAAGGTTTGCAAACGAAAAGGGATTAGATTAGTAAAGGATTACACGAACGGACAGGGAGGTGAACAAGACCGCCGTTCGTTGATAAAGTACCTTAAGATAAGCTTTTGGGTTATATTTTTGATAATCACAATTTGCGCTGTGGTTGGTCTTGTCATTGATGTTAAAAGCATCAAGCATTCTCTTCAAAACTATGGCTTGAATAAAACAAAGTAACTGCAGAAGAACATTTTTAGTAATAGCAGGAGGCGATACGAGGAACTTGCCTTGGTAAAAATAGAATTCAGTTTGAATACTTGTACAAGCATTGGATCTCTCCTGTAAAAGGCTGTGCATAAAAAATTGAAAGTGTTTCTCTTTTTTAATATTGCCTCGGTAAGAATTTTCGTCTGACCACGGCCCTGCTATAGAGCATATACTAGACTATACTCTAGAGAACATACTATAGAGACCATGCTATAGATCGCGCATATACTAGACTATACTATAGAGACCATGCAATAGAGCATATACTAGACTATACTCTAGAGAACATACTATAGAGACCATGCTATAGATCGCGCATATACTAGACTATACTATAGAGATCATGCTATAGAGACCATGCTATAGATCGCGCATATACTAGACTATACTATAGAGAACTTACTATGGAGGCCATGTTATAGAGCGCGTATATTTAACAAATAGATTCCATTTGGCCGTGTGTCTGTTCAGTTATAGATCACAGATGGCGTCAAAATGTGGTAAGAACAAAAAAGTGGCACACGAGCCGCAGGCGAGTGTGTCACTGATGTTCTTACCACATTTTGACGTCTTCTGTGATCTATAACTGAACAGACACACGGCCAAATGGAATCTATTTGTTTTATACAATGAACAGAAAAGTAAAAAGAGTAAAATTACGAACTTGCCTTGAAGCGCTCGACTGTTCGAAGATTTGTTCCAGTGTAGGTATTTTTCAAGTCGCCAAGAATACTTTTCGTCTTGGTTTCTTCTTTTTCTTGCTCATAAACAGCTCCTGCTAAACATTTTTCGAGGCTTTCACTTGCTCAATCCAGAATAATCTCGCAAACATTTTCAAAACTGTGCGCCATGTTGGACAAAACAAAGCGAACAATTTTTCTATGACGTCAGCCGTGCGTCTGTACTCTGATAGATCATAGGCAACGACCAATCACAGAGCGCGTAGTATTCAGTTCATTGTATAAACTAGACTATACTATAGAGACCATGCTATAAAGACCATGCATGCTATAGACCGCGCATATACTAGACCAAACTATAGAGAACATACTATATAGAGACCATGCTATAGACCGCGCATATACTAGACCATACTATAGAGACCATGCTATAGAGCGCGCACATACTAGACCATACTATAGAGAACATACTAGTATAGAGACCATGCTATGGAGCGCACATATACTAGACCATACTATAGAGACCATGCTATAGAGCGCACATATACTAGACTATACTATAGAGGACAAGAACATACTATAGAGACCATGCAACAGAGCATTAGACTAGACTATAGCGACTTTATAATAGTGCATATACCTGAAAGGCATACTATAGAGAAGATTTTCCAAGTTAAATGAATAGCCCAATTTCAATATATTAAAATTCAACTTGAAACAAAAAACATCACTACGAGGCTTAGGGGAATGATAGTAGGGATTTATGTGGTTTATTCTCCTAAGCCTCGTAGTGATGTCTTTTGTTTCAAGTTGGATTTTAATATTTCGAAATTAGGCTATTATTAAGTAAACTATTTATACTTAAAGTAGTTATGTTTAGGATGAAGGAAACAGATACCATTTTAACTTTTTTGAAGGTGGATATCACCTTGTTTACCGTTTAATACCAATATCGAAATGCAAATTCTCCTTTCTTTTTTTCCATACATTTGTCATAGGATTAGTGGGGAGAAGTTGTTAAAATATCAAGAGAATTCATCTTGGGTGATCATATCCTCAATTCTCATGACATCTCTGATTGATTAAAAGCATTGATTTTAGAAGGAGAAATTCGATGCTGATCGTTATTGGAGCTTGATTGATTAAAAGCATTGATTTTAGAAGGAGAAATTCGATGCTGATCGTTATTGGAGCTTGATTGATTAAAAGCATTGATTTTAGAAGGAGAAATTCGATGCTGATCGTTATTGGAGCTTGATTGATTAAAAGCATTGATTTTAGAAGGAGAAATTCGATGCTGATCGTTATTGGAGCTTGATTGATTAAAAGCATTGATTTTAGAAGGAGAAATTCGATGCTGATCGTTATTGGAGCTTGATTGATTAAAAGCATTGATTTTAGAAGGAGAAATTCGATGCTGATCGTTATTGGAGCTTGATTGATTAAAAGCATTGATTTTAGAAGGAGAAATTCGATGCTGATCGTTATTGGAGCTTGATTGATTAAAAGCATTGATTTTAGAAGGAGAAATTCGATGTTGATCGTTATTGGAGCTTGATTGATTAAAAGCATTGATTTTAGAAGGAGAAATTCGATGCTGATCGTTATTGGAGCTTGATTGATTAAAAGCATTGATTTTAGAAGGAGAAATTCGATGCTGATCGTATTGGAGCTTAAATGGAACCTACCTGCTCTTGCTCTTTTAAAAACATATGCTGTGAATTAACGTACATTTTATTTTCTTGTTTAGTGGATATTTAATATTTACTTCAGCTAATTTGAATTTAGCTTGTAAAAGAAAGTTATTCACGTTCAATGTAATTAAAGAACCAAAACGTCCATATTAGTCTATTTTCTAAAGTCGAGGTCAATTGAATGCAATGGAATACACTCGTGGTGTGTTCGATTGGCAGTTTATTGCGGAATAAGGAGAAAAGGGGTTTACCGCTACAAGGTCCTTTTAAAATATGAAGTACAGAGCTCCTAGGTATAGATTGAATATATGACCGTAATTAAGCAATACCTGACACATATTGATCTTTATTGCATATATACGACACATGAAAATAGTACTCTCAGATACCTTATACATGAAGTACTCTCCGATAGGAATATCCGGGATTTATCGATATCCTCAGTATTCTTAGAACTGATAACTTCACTCAAAGGCACTCTAAATAAAAGTTTACCAAACGAATCCATTTTATGGGAAGAACATAACAGCAGTAAAGTACTGCTCACGGATAGTTTTTCTTGAATTGTCACACTGTAAAAGTTCTTCCACTGCGCATAAGGGAACTGAATAGACCATTTTACAGTTTCTACTTAGTAACCTGGTCATTGTGTGGAAATAAGGCTGAAGTTAACCTTGTTTTGATAGAAACCTTCCTTCTTTTCATATGTAAATCATGTTGTTCTTATGCTAACTAACATGATTTACATATGAAAAGCAGAAAGGTTTGTATCAAAACAAAGTCAACTCCAGCCTCACTTTCACTCAAAGGCCAGGGTACTAAGCCCACAACTGTAAAATGGTCTATTATGGGATGTTGAGTCTATCTGACATAATGTTAATCGCATCATAACGAACAATCCATTTTTTATGAGCATGTGGGGGGGGGGGGGGCTGGTGAGATTTAGTGCATTGTTGGTAATAAATAGCATAAACCCCCTCCACATGCCAATTTTTTCACGTGCCCCCCCCCCCCCCCTCATAGATTGTATGTTAATTTAGATGACCCCCCTACACACAGATTAAAAAAATTATATACGTGTGAAACGACATGCGTACTCTTCATTCTGTAATGAACGTTAAAAGTATTAACGCTTCTGTGATTTCATAATTAAAGTACTACTCAACACTTTTTTCATTGACTGTCATAGGGAACTGTTATAAAACAGGCCTCTCACAGGGGTTTCATTAAGATTTTGAACAGGAGGAGAACAATGAGTTTGAGCAGGTGGACACATGATCGGAAGGGCCGAAGGGGGGGTCCAGGGGCATGTCCCCCTGGAAAATTTTGAAATTTTAGTCTCCCGGAGATGGATTTTTCTGCATTTTGAAGCACCAACTCCCAAGAACGAAAAAGGAAGGAAAATCAACGGAAGATCCTCCCAATTTGTAAATTTCTAGGTTAGGAGTTCATTTTTAAGCCATTCTTCTTGTAAAAATGCAAATTTCCAACGCAGTTTGTGGCAAAATAAAACAACCTCGTTCCCAGGGGTTTTTGCCCGCCCCTCTCTCGAAGGGAAAAGCCCTGGGAACGAGGTTGAAAATGAAAGTACTCTGATTCTTTTTGGTAACTTTCTTTCTTTCCTTTTTTCTTTCACGATATTTCAGGTAATTTCTTTAGAGTGACCACCCCCCCCCCCCCCCCCCCACCTCCCTCCTTCACACCATTTTCTGGAGCAGCGCCCCTTTAATGCCACATTTCGGGAATTTCAGGAAACTGCGCTGACTTCTTCGGCAATGTTTATCCAAGCATGTTTTTGTTTTTTTGTTTGTTTGTTTTTTGGGGGGTTAACATTGTTATATGAATTAAATATGACCTTTTCCTGCGACATATATTCCACTCCTTCTACTGAAGCTTTTCTTTCCTTCAGACATGGTGCAAGCAAATCAACGAACTCAGTTACTATTCAAATTTGCGGTAATTATTATTTATAACCACGGTCTGAGAACATTTGATTGGCTTATCTACGGCAATCGAAAATTTTCCGGGACTAGTAAGCTCCTAAATTTTATCCCAAGTTATATTTTAGGATATATCTTAGGTAGGATTTCGTGAATCCGGCCTTCTGATTATTGACTGGTCTTGTCATTGATGTTAAAACTGAGCAGTCGGTCTTTGCTAAGTAACTGGACAAGAACTTCTATTATTAAAGGCAATAGACCTTACTATCCAGAGAAACATCAAAACGTAGCGCAAAGAAAAAACAGAACGAAAAATCAAAGCATTTTCTCCCAAAGTGTTCGTTTTTCGCAGGACAACCTTGATCAGCCAGATCCTAATAGGGGTGGGGTAGGAATGTGTCAGGGGTGGGCTCCTGACAGCCCTGAAATGTTTGCTGTGAAGCATCGAGCCCAAACGTTTCCCTACCCGGAGGTCGTCAAAGAAAATTGTGACTGCAGGGTCCTTTAAATATTCTTTTTAATCGCAATGCACAGACTAAAAAGGAAGGGAGGTTCTAAGAAGAAAAAAATCTATTAAGATAGATTTTGGTAATACGTACTGCGTGCATTGCTGCAGAGAGTGAGTTCTCTATGGAGATCCATGAAAAACATACTCTCCGAATTTTTTCACACATTTCGCAGCACTGGGAGTGTAAATTTTTTGTCTGCTTATACAAGGTAAAGTTAGGACGGGCAGGAATTTTCCCGTAATACGTACGGAGCTCTGAACTAGATATGAACCTTGACGACCCGATATTTTTTCTTGAAGTCTGGGACCCTGTTATTTTTAGGCCTCAGGAACCCCAAAACTCTTACAAAAAAGTACTCGACCAACACTTAAGCTATGCTCACACTCGCAAAAAATAGCACTGTACTGGCTCGTTCGCAAATTGCGCAAAGAACATTCAATACCCATCAACCGTACTCACTTTTGAGATAGTCAGAAGTGAAACGAGCCGCTTAAACATGGTTATCATTTCCTTATTAGGTCTTATTAAGGAGGACAATACTCACCTTCTTTAAAACAAATGTGTTTATAGAAGACAATTACTTACTTTGTAAAGTATTAATTAACATTTCATTTGACGCTACTTGTGATGAGAGCAATTAAAATAAACGGCTACTCAATTTGAATTGTCACACTGTTGGCCCTCATTCACTGCACGTACGCGTTAGGGTGACTTTTGTATTTTGGGATGTTGAGGTTAGGCTTAGTTTTGCGCCTGTTTACATTGTCCCGCTAGAACGTTCACGGTACCGGTAAAAATAACCTGGCCCGAAGTTGTTTACCATTAATTGTTCATAAGCAGAATATTCAAAATGACGATAAAGAAATGAAGCCCTGATAGGTGGGAGTGGGTTGATTGAAGTAAATGTTTGGCGCTTTTTCATTGGAGCGTCCTCGAAATCCAAGTTCTCCCTTAATTAGTTTTTAGTAAAGTCAAACCAGAAAACTAAATCTCGCTAAAAATGTCGTCTAGAAGCTATAGAACCGGCATCCGATTAACTACATCTTTCCCCATGTCGTGGCCGAGTTTGGGCTTCATTCGTCAAATTTCCTCCGGGAAAAGCGAAGCTAAAGTCCGCTAGGTAGGTTTCAAGCCCGGGGAGGTTATTCCCTATAATGGGCTATACGGGGATGCTCCGCCCGAAAGGGGTACCCTTTTTAGGCTGGAGGTATATGAAAGGGTCCGGATTTCACGAGTTGAAGTATATGAAAGGGTAGGAATTTCATGAAGAATAGGAAAAGGTAGCGAAAACACGAGTTGAAGTATAAAAAAGGTAGGGAAAACTGTCATTTAAGTATTATAAAAAGGGCCTTTCAAAATATATCAAACAGACGCACATAAAGGCAATACGAAAGGGGTACCATTTTCAATGAAAGGTATATGAAAGGGGTACCTTCTCTGTCAAAAACGGGATATGAAAGGGTAAGGGTTTGGACTCGAGGCGGAGCATCCCCGTACAAAACATTGTTGAGTACCCCCCCCCCCCCCAGCCCCGGGGGGGTTTCAAGCTATGATCTGTAGTAAACAAAGCGACCAAAGGAATTCTAAACGTGCAGTTCATTTTAAATCAGCCAATCAACGTTACGAGAAAGCCGATGGAATAGACGTGCGTTTTAAGCGCTCCAGCATAAACTGGTTAGAACGATAAATTTCGCTTCAATTTTTTTTTTTTTAACGGATAAATACTTCCATCACCAAACGTATTCTAAAAGCTACAGGATGCCACCAAAACCGAGCGAAAAGCGGTCGCGGGCTTCAAGCTCTGAAGAAGAAAACCACTCCGGAGTGCTCGCCGACGACGCCATCTTGATGATTCAAGATATACAGATGAAATTAGAAAAGCTGAACATGCTTGACAAAATTAACGAGCGTTTAATTAAGTTTGAAAGCGATATGTGCACCGTCAAAGGTAACGTCTCTGAATTGGAAAAAGGCTTAAACTCCGTTAACAGTGAGGTGGCAGAAATTAAAGAAGACATGGAGAAGAAAGCGGAGAAAGAGAAGCTTGAAGATCTTGAAAACGAAGTTGAAGAATTACACAACAGGTCTCGGCGAAACAACCTTGTATTCTACAATGTCCCAGAAAAAAGCAGAAGGACAAGATTGTGTAGAATTCATTCAAGACTTTATAGCTACTCACATGGGCTTAGAGACCTTATGTGGACAAGTAGAAATAGAACGGGCTCACCGTACACCAACAAAGCGATCGGACAACAACAAGAAACAACCAAGACCAATTTATGTGGCGTTTTTACGATATACTGATAAGGTCAAGATCCTCTCTAATGCTGCTGCTGGACTAAAAGATAACCCCTTTCGCGGAAACTTAATTGGTATTGGGGCTGATTTCGCGAAGAGGACGCAAGAACGACGAAAGGAGCTCGTTCCCTACAAAAAACACCTACAGAAGAAGCTAGGGCAAGAAAGAAAGGTTTTCATTGCATACCCCGCTACCCTGAAGTACCTTGACGAGAATGGCAGTGTGAAAATAGTGCGAGATGAAGAGTTTAAGAAGATGAAAAGCGAAATGATTGAAAATAAGAGGTAAAGGAGACTTTGATTGAATGTTTATTCCAGTGCGAGGTTTATCGAACTCCGCACAACAAGAACTATAAATTTACTTAGCAATATTCCCCCAGGACGGTTTTTTACATAATAGGTTTTTTTTTTTTTGTTATTATCGTTTACGTATTTTTTTGTTCGAGTACAAAAGCAGCAAGATTGTCTCTTTTAGTTATTTGTGTCTTTTGTATATGTACTGTATTCATGTCCTGCTTCTTAGATACAGGTCTGATATACCGCAGGATGAGTCAAAAACAACAAACTAGTCTAAAAACATTTTTTTTCTTTCAAATAGCTTCAGGTCAATTAGTTAACATCACAATTTCATTACAACAGTTTGAAGATGGATAACACTTTCTCTTCTATTACCCTCAAAATTATTTCCTTAAATGTAAGAGGTTTGAACAATTCTATTAAACGCAGAAAAATCTTTAAGTGGCTTCATAAACAAACCGCTCACTGCTATTTTCTCCAAGAAACCTTTAGCACTAAGCAAACTATAGACATATGGGAATCGGAATGGGGCGTGAAAATTTTTTACAGTCATGGATCCAATCACAGCAAAGGTGTGATGATTCTTGTAAACCCTCGGTATAAGTTAGAGGTGATAAAAAGTATCAAAAACAAAAACACTTCACAACAAATCAAGTTTTTTCAGGAACTAAACAAAACGCTAGCTGACTATGCAGATAACAATTTGATAATTGGTGGAGACTTCAATTGCGCGCTAACGCCTAAAGATAGAAAAAGTGTTAAACAAGCCACGAATAAACACTCTGTCATAAAAGAAATTGAGAATCTTTGCTCACACTTTGCCCTTACGGACATTTGGCGCGAAGTAAATCCACAAACTTTGTCTTTCACGTGGCGTGACAAGGCTTTCAAGTCTCAGAGCCGTCTAGATTTTTTCCTAATCACATCTGATTTAGTTAATGTAACCAACGAGTGTAATATCATACATACACCATTCTCAGATCACTCTTCTATTATGCTAAATATTCAATCACTCGACCAGCGTAAGAGATCCGGCCCTGGTTTCTGGAAATTTAACGCAAGCCTATTGGAAGATGAAAAGTATGTTGAAAAAATACGAGAAAATATTTCAATTTTCAGAGAAAAGTACAAGGATGTCACAGATCTTGGTTTGAAATGGGATGTCATCAAGATGGAAATTAGAAGCTTCACACTTCAGTACTCTAAGAAAAAAGCAAAGATAGAAAGAGATAAAGAAAATGAGTTGCTAATTAAACTTAACAACCTGCAAGAAAAACTATCTTCCGCAAAAAATGACCACAAATTGTTGAACGAGTATAATGCTCTAAAAGCCAAATTAGAAAAAATATTAAATAAAAAAATCAAAGGGACGATCTTACGCAGCAAAGCTCGATGGTATGAAAATGGAGAAAAAAATTCCAAGTACTTTCTCAATCTTGAAAAACGAAATTTCCTAAGGAAAAAAATCTCAAAGCTTAAACTATCTAATGGTGAAGAAACCGACGATCGAAAAAAAATTCTCGAAGAAGAGAAAATATTTTATAAAAACTTGTATTCTACTAATAATGTCGATCCCGATAACTCTGAGTTTGACATATTTTTTACTGACAATGACCTGTTAACACCACTTAATGAAGATCAATCTATGAAGTGCGAAGGTATGCTATCTGAACAAGAGTGTTACCAAGCTTTAAAAGATATGGACAACAATAAAACGCCGGGCTCGGATGGCTTTTCAAGTGAATTTTACAAAGTTTTCTGGGATGACATCAATCAAGATGTTATTGCGAGCATCAACTATGGCTTTGAAAAACGTCAACTGTCAATATGCCAGAAAAGAGGTATTATTACACTCGTACCAAAAAAGGACAAACCGACTAACCTCCTAGGAAATCTGAGACCTATATCACTGTTAAATACAGATTACAAAATTGCTACGAAAGCAATTGCAAAAAGACTTGAAACTGTTTTGCCACTTGTGATAAACCCTGATCAAACCGGCTATATCAAGGGACGATATATTGGAGAAAATGTAAGACTTATCAGTGATATAATTAATTTTACCACAATAGCCGCTAAACTCGCAATCTGATTGGTCGACGTGAGTGGTAAATGAGAGTCCAGACAACGGTGCTGACGCTAACATCACGTGCGCTTGAAAATAACCAATCAGATTGCGAGAAAGTTATAGACAACGCTTGCTCTTTCTTTGCTGTCACGTTTTGTAACAAGACTTCGATTTTCCCTTGTATTTTTTCTAAATATTGTTGTAAAAAACAAATTTACACCGGTTTTCCGTGGTGTGGACTCTTATTTACCACGATTTACGTCATCACATGGTCAAAATTTGTTGCTGACTCACTCGGCTGCGCCTCGTGAGTCCACAACATTTTGACCATGTGATGACGTAAATCGTGGTAAATAAGAGTCCACACCACGGAAAACCGGTGTAAATTTGTTAACTACACCGCAACAAAAAATCTTCCCGGCCTCGCTGTTTTCCTAGACTTTGAAAAAGCGTTTGATTCTATAGAATGGAATTCCTTTTTAAAGTTCTTGATAAGCTTAACTTTGGACCTGACTTTAAAAATTGGGTGCAAACTTTCTACTGCAATATAACAAGCTGTGTTACAAACAACGGTTTTGCATCTGATTTTTTTAACCTGGAGCGAGGAGTCAGGCAGGGATGCCCTTTGTCAGGCATGCTTTTTGTTTTAGGTATTGAAGTACTAGCACTTGCAATCAAACAAAACTCTAAAATTAAAGGCATTTATACAGTACGACAACGTGAAATAAAAATAACACAGTATGCAGATGATACAACGGTTTTTCTAAAAAACCTTAGCTCGATGAGTGCATTGTTGAAGCTCCTGGAAAAGTTTGAAAGATGTTCAGGACTAAAAATTAATCCCACGAAATCAGAAGCTCTTTGGCTGGGAAAATGGAAAAACAGAGAAGATACCCCATTTAACGTTAAGTGGCCAAAAGAATCTGTTTTTGCTCTGGGGATACACTTCTCAAATTGCAAGAAAACAAGCGACAAATTGAATTTTTATAATAAATTAATAGATGCTTTGGATAACACGCTAAACAATTGGAAGAGACGAAAATTAACCCTATTAGGCAAGATTAATATTGTAAAATCCCTGGGCCTTTCAAAGCTTATTTTCAATGCATCTGTACTTCCAGTCCCTGAAAAATTTAGTGACCAGGTAAACAAGATCACCTTTAATTTTATCTGGGGAAACAAAATAGCCAAAATTAAAAAGACCACAATCATTGGCGAATGCGAAAATGGAGGCCTGAACATGATTGATTTTACATTAATGAACAAAGCTTTAAAATGCATATGGATAAAGCGATTTAAACTGAATGAGAATTCAGCATGGACAGCTATTGCTAATGAAGCCACTTCACACTTGGGGGGTTTACTTTCCTCTCAAACTGCAACTGTAACGGCAAAGACATTAACATTAAGGAGCTCCCACTCTTTTACATAAGAACACTTCAGTACTGGTTTGAGTTAAAAGATGTGCAGAATAATATCAAGCCATGCACAAAGAAAACGGTTATATGGAACAACAGGGATATCAAAATTGATCATAAAATGATTTTCTATCGAGCATGGTTTGATAAAGGAGTTTCTACTTTAGAAAACTTTCTCGACCATAATCTTGACTTTCCTCACTTACGAAGAATTTAAATTCCGATACCGGTTAAAAACGAATATTCTGACTTATTACGGAGTAATAAACGCTATTCCCAATGAATATAAAAAATCTATAAATCAAATGAACATACAGCAAGAGCAACTTACACAGCCATGTCAGAATTTGAAAGCACTAACAACCAAAGCTATACATAAAAGTTTTGTTAATCATATATTTGAAGAACCGACCGCCAAACAACGCCTGATTAACAATGGCTTACCACCGGACCAAATAAACAATTACTTTAACTTAGCGTTTTCTATCACCAAAGAAACAAAGTTGACTATGTTCCAATACAAGATTTTACACGACATAGCTTTCACTAAAAGCAAACTGTTTAAAGCTAAACTCGCAAACAGTGATCTCTGTTATCTATGCTTAGAAATAAAACAAGATTTGAAGCACATGCTTGTCTCATGTCGGGCCGTTTCGGAGTTCTGGGAAGCTTTTCTAGACTGGTATGAAACATACCTATCAATAAAACTAGAATTATCAACTGTTAAAATATTGAGTTAATATTGTATGGTATTATTGGTAACGATTACCTCAATAAGTTAACTAATCATCTCTTGCTACTTGCGAAATACTATATATACTGCTGTAGTATTAATGAAGATCCTCTGTCATTAAGTGTTTATCAAACAATAGCGGTAAACAAAGCGGAGATAGAAAAACAAATATCAGTAAGTACTAATTCACCTGAATATTACTATAAGAAATGGAAACCTTTAATTGACAAGAAGTTTTTTTACTTACAACATCGATCTAAATAGTAACACTACTCAAAATCAGACTTGTATTTTACTGTACTTTGTATTTTGTTCATGACTGTAACGTAATGTACTGTAGTATTGTAATTAGATGTGAGTGATATCCAATAAAAAAAAATCTAAAAAAAAACAACGTTACGGTCGCGAAGCGTTAATTGGCTGATTTAAAATGAACCCAATGTTTAGAATTCCTTTGGTCGCTTTGTTTACGATAGATCATAGTTTGAAACCTACCTAGAGGACTTTAGCTTTGCTCTTTTAGGAGGAAATTTGACGAATGAAGCCCAAACTCGGCCACGACATGGGGGAATATGTAGTTAATCGGAGGCCGGTGAAAAAAACGTAAGAATTTTTCAAATTTTGCGACAATTCCGGTTTGAAGTAGCGACCCATAGCGGTCTGTCACCCTCGCCTGCCTTGTCACCCTCTTTAGTACTTCGGCCGGTAACAGTGAACTCGCCAGAGAAGGGTTTCTACGGCTCGGAGTGGCAAAAAAACACCACGCGTGACTCAATCAACATTTCCTTGAAACTTTATTTCAACATAAAGGCAAAAGACGACTTAAATATCTCCACTTTCAACCGATCGTGTCGCGTGAAGTCTCAAGTTCCAAACACAAACAGAGGGTGGTCTGCCTGTGGTGTTTCCGGTGGAAATGGAACCAAGCAAAACGCCCGGGGATGCGGGGGGGGGGGGGGGGGGTTCTCCCATATATGACCATGAAATTTTCGCGACACGTTAATTTCGCGATTTTGAGGTTCGCATATTTCGCGACACCTTAATTTCACGATTTTGCGAAAATTTTGCATTTTGACTCACTTTAATTTCGCGTTTTTGAGTGAGAAACTTTATTTCTTTGTCAATGTTATTTAACATGTCCCTGAATTTGATCAAACAACTTAATCAACAATGTCAAAATAAACAGAAACGCAACTGATTATGTAAACAGTAACAAGAAAGATGTTCTCACAGTGTATACAAGGCACGGTTTGTAGTTCATGCTTGAAGGACCAGAACATTACCACAGAATAGTTCAAAATGATTGTTATAAACGTGTATAATGGTAATAAAGTCGTTTTTATCTCCTGTAAGTTAATGTTTAACTTACAGGAGTTTATGTGGGCTAACATGCATTCTTTATGCATTTTTGTTAGCAAAAAATGCGTTAGATACTATTAATAGACTTTTTAGTGAATTTGTGGGGACATTCCTGTTGCATTTTTGTTAGCACATTACTGTTCTATCTGTCATCAGTCCTACGTCACTACGGAGTACAACCACGAGCTTCTCAAATCTCTCGAGGCTGACCTCATTGATGATAAAAATATTGGCGCCAAAATAAATCAAAGCTTGGCTAACATAGCGTCCAAATGGTGGGGCATCACCCTTCCCAACGATAAGCTCAAAGCACTACTGGCTAAACACGCCAAACCTGAAAATTGCGCCGACATATCCACCGTAAGAGTCAACCAAGAAATTTGGGATCAAATGAATAATTCTAAGCGCAAAGCCGACCTGAGAGTCAGTAACATACAACAAGCCTTACAGGAAGCCACTTTCGGCATTTTAAAAACAAGTGATCGATTAGTGGACCAGAAACCGAACACAGATAAAGAAACACTGGCCGCTAATATCGACGCCATTGTCCTAATAGGACACGCTGTCGGGGGGGGGGGGGGGGGGGAGCTTTCCCGCTTACGCCGAGAGCAGATTAAACCGGCCCTTAAAGCTGAATTTCATTCGCTTTGCACCCAGGCAAATGAGTCGGCCAGTCGTTCAGATTTGCTATTTGGGGCCGACTTAGCCAAACAAGTGCGCGATGCTAAAGATACGAACAACCTTGGGAAAGCCATAGGCGCAGGCAAATCTGGCGCGACACGTTTTTCCCGCCCATAGAATTCCCATTATGATAACAAGCACAGGGCACAAAAGAATTTTGGCAAACACTCCAGGCCTGGAGAGAGCAAGCCGTAATTTTAGGGAAGGACCAGAAAAAACACCTCCAAGAACCGAACTGAGAGGACATAATACAATCTCTGAAAAACATAAAAAAATCGGTCCGGGGGGGGGACTCCCTATAACGGCTATACGGGGATGCTCCGCCCGAAAGGGGAACCTTTTTGAGGCTGGAGGTATATGAAAGGGTCGGGATTTCACGAGTTGAAGTATATGAAAGGGTAGGGATTTCACGAAGAATAGGAAAGGGTAGGGAAAACACAAGTTGAAGTATAAAAAAAGGTAGGGAAAACTGCGATTTAAGTATTATGAAAGGGCCTTTCAAAATATATTAAACAGATGCACATAAAGGCTATATGAAAGGGGTACCATTTTCAATGAAAGGTATATGAAAGGGGTACCTTTTCTGTCAAAAACGGTATATGAAAGGGTAAGGGTTTGGACCTCGGGGCGGAGCATCCCCGTACAAAACTTTGTTAAGTACCCCCCCCCCCCCCCCGGGATAACGGTACGTGACCTAAAGGAATATTTGGAGTTTAGATACATTAAATATAGGGCTGGTTGCATAACCAAGTCCATTAGCGCCTGGCGGCAGATCACCTCTGATAAGGAAATTCTGACATCTGTCAGAGGTGCAACGCTTGAGTTGGACACGAGGCCATTTAACACTACACGCCCACAATCTATTTTCCCCGGGCTATTTTCTCTGTTGAAGAATGTGCCATTATTGACAATGAAATAGCAAAACTACTATCTAGAAGTATTATTGAAACAACTGATCATGATTCTTATGAAGTGTTTTTCCCCATCTTCATTAGACCTAAGAAAGACGGGGGCCACAGACTCATTCTAAATCTCAAGGGACTAAACCAATTTGTCACTTATCGCCATTTTTAAAATGGAAACGCTCCAGTCAATAATAGTCCGATTAGTCGAAAAGAATTGCTATATGGCCTCGCTTGACCTCAAGGACGCTTATTATACGGTTGGCGTGAATCCCTCGCACAGAAAATACCTACGTTTCATATGGAAAAATGTCCTGTATCAGTTCACGTGTCTACCTAACAGGTTATCCTCTTGTCCCAGAAAACTTACTAAATTGCTAAAACCGCTGCTTACCGAGCTACATTTCAGCTAGTTATATTGATGACCTTTACCTCCAAGGGAGAACAAACGATCTTTGTGTCTCTAACGTGATTGACACCTTTATTCAATTCGATACCTTGGGGTTTACAATCCACCCAGAAAAGTCTGTATTTAAGCCAGCTTCCCAACGCTTAGTCCTATTAGGCTTTATTATTGACTCGGTCGCCATGACTATTACACTGACCCCTGAAAAGGCCTTAAAGTTAAAGAAGCTTGCACCACCCTTCTAGGACAGGGCCCTACGACAATTCGACAAGTAGCCTGTGTGATAGGAAAAATTATCTCATCGTTCCCTGGGGTCATGCATGGACAACGTTATTATAGAGCCCTTGAGCATGCCAAAACTGCATCTCTTAAAATAAACTGGCAAAGGCGATTTTGACAGTCAGATGTCCTTAACGGAAGATTGCAAAAAGGAACTCCAGTGGTGGGTGGACAATGTCGTGAGTTCCCATAACGTCCCATGAACAGCCCTCAAACACCCTCACCACCGACGCATCTCAAAATGGTTGGGGGGGCGGTTTACAATGACACAAGCACTGGAGGGTTTTTGGTCCGATTGGTCCGACGAGGGAAAAATTACATCACATAAACTACTGTACCTCGAATTATTAGCGGTATTCATAGGCCTACAAACATTTTGTAAAACAAATTACAACACCAATCTTACAATCCTCTCAGATAACACAACTGCAATAGCAGTCCTGAATCATATGGGGACTAGCCATTCAGCCCCTTGCAATCGCCTAGGAAGAAAAATTTGGGAATGGTGCATCGATCGTCAAATATGGCTCAGTGCTGCCCACACCCCTGGGGTTTATAATATCAAGGCCGATTTGGAATCGAGACGAACCAACGATAATGTACCAGTCAAATCCATGGCGACGGAATATTATAAAATATGACTGTAAAAATTACTTTACCTTTCGATACGAGCTCGGAAAGTTTCCTGCTAAAACGCCTTTCAGGATTTCCTTGTCCGAGCTCCACACTTTAAACAAAGGCATCTGAACTCCAGAATAATGAATATTTATAACGAAAGAGGTCAACCGAGCCAACAGACACAACAGCAAAACCACGTGGAAACTACCGGAAAAGAATGGTTTACGAAATCTTTTACCTTGCGACCGCTGACCTACGTTTTTGTCGAAGTCAAATGCCTGCCCCGTCGGGCCTCGTTTCACGTCAAATGCCCCACTATGCGGAGCTAACCACTAGTCAAATGCTCGGGGTATGCCCGGGGGGGGGGGGGGATGGGCGCTCTTGGATTTGACTGGTACATAACACGTACGGAATGGATACTTGATACCGCCTCCCTCGGCAATGCAATGTCGCAACTAAGCTTGCGCCCGACTATCCTTTTTCGCATCACGATTAAATAATCAATTTCCTCAATACGAAGACACCTTGAGCCCATAGAACTAGTTGCTTACAAACAGGATGAAAACGAAACAGCCTATGCGTAGTTTCGCACATAAAGCGTTATCTGCATATCACTATAAAGGAGCTCAGGCCGGGGACACAACTGTCAACTTCTTATTAGTTTTATCAAACCACATAATCCGGTCTCAGGAAAATGGGTCAAGTCCATTCTTGACAATGCGGGCATTGATGTCACGAAATTCTCCGGAAATAGCGCTAGACCCGCAGCGACTTCCTATGGAACGACTGGTCTTTACTCTCCAAGAAATACTTTTAAAAGGCCGGCGGCTGGTCTAATGCGCAAACATCTGCTACCTACTATAATAAGCCTATAGAGAGCAACTTTGGTGCAAGTATCTTAGAACATTTTCAGGGTACTCCTCCTAGTTTTATATCTGTTTACCCGTAAGTTTGTTCGATAGAAGATACCATTTCGCATGCATGTAACGTATGGCCATCTGTGACCAAATAAAGCTGTTACCGTTTGTAGGATTGTACAGCTACTTCTTCGTGTTTCCAGGGCTTTCAAATCTCATGTAACTCCGTAGTGACTCGGACTGATGTCGAGGTAGAATGCAAAAATTACACGAGACTTACCTAAGTGGATGTTTGATTGGAATTCTTCCTCGTCATCAGTCAGGAACGAAGGAGTTACATGCCCAGCCCTTGCGGTTTTTCCCTCCCGTAATCCTTCGTTCCTTTTTTCTCCACTTGAAAGTACTGCTTCCAAGATACGTGTAGCTTTCATTTGAATGGTAAAACTTCGGGCTCGAAACTTTAGGACATCAAGAAAACTGAAAGTGATAATCGAGGTCAACGGGATGGATTAACTTCTCCACTCTCGCGCGCAGACATCACAAATGTCACGCGCTAGATTTGGGAAGCGATAATATTAAAAAGATAAAATTCTCGTTTCGTAAGAAGATAGCCAAGTAGTGAACAGTCAGGACGATACAGGTATATTAAAGATTATTGCTCTTTATTTGAAGTGTTTTGAAAGGTTTAAAAAACTATTTAGTTGCCTTTCATGCATGATCAGTTTGCGTTACAATATGTTGCTCCAGGATGCTGGAATTCTCGGCGCAGTCGAACAGCCTCCTCCTCTTACAGCGCCTTTATACAGCTTCCTCTAGCGGACATCCTCAAGGCTGGGGAATGGTCTAACGCTCGAACATTTGCTGAACACTAATAAGTCCATTAGTGGCAACCTCGGACAAACCCTATTGAATCATTTTGACTCCGGTGTTCAGGTTGACTAGCCCTTTTTACCGTTCTTCTTATAATCACCGGAAATGTAATCGTATCTATACATCGTCTAGATATTCTGAGTTGACAACATATTTGTCACGCCATTTTTCGTTTGGTTCTATTAAAGTCCAATTGTTGTTGTTTTATTGGACGTCCTGTTACGTCTCCTATTATGACTTCGTACCTTACTAATATTTGGTACGTTGCATGACCCTGTACGTTGGAGCTCACAGTACACATGGTACTCCGTAGTGACTTAGGACTGATGACAGATAGAATTTTACAATTAAACAAGTTCTGTAAGTTGACGTTTGATTTGAATTCCATCCTGTCATCAGTCCGGAACGAAGGAGTAACATGCCCTCCCTATTGGCATTTACCCATCCCTTCTCCTTCGTTCCTGTGACCTCCAACAAGCCCTTTCTTTAAATAATGGCTCAATAAGCTAGCGTGCGTGCTTCTTGTGTTACTCCTTCGTTCCGGACTGATGACAGGATAGAATTCAAATCAAACGTCAACTTACAGGTAAGTCTCGTTTAAAAATTAATTCTCCTTGGCCATCGTAGCTTAATAAGAAATAGCACACAAACTGCAGTGACAAACATGACAATAAAACGCATGTTGGAAAAAAAATATTAACTTGACGTTTCGTATGTTACAACATACATCCTCAGAAGTGACCGTTTAGAATACAAGTAACAACTAAATTTAAATGAATAATAAGTAACTAATTAACAATTAATTTCTTTTTTAGTTTGCATCTTTTATATGCAAATTTTTCTCGTCTTATGTTATTGTTGTTGTTAATTAGTTACTTATTATTCATTTTTTAAATTTAGTTGTTACTTGTATTCTAAACGGTCACTTCTGAGGATGTATGTTGTAACATACGAAACGTCAAGTTAATATTTTGTTTTCCAACATGCGTTTTATTGTCATGTTTGTCACTGCAGTTTGTGTGCTATTTCTTATTAAGTCTCGTTTAATTGTTTAGACACTATGATAAGAACACAAGAGTCGAGTAACATATTTTTTGAAAGCGGTTTAGCGAGCGCATGTTTGTGGCCTGACAAAGCGATATATTCCTACGTTGATGATTTAATTAACTACGATTTTAGAGAACGTTAGAAGAGAGAGCAATTTATTTGGCCGTATTTTATCAAAAATTCAAGCTCTCGTTATTTTGTTTATTCTGAATTAGAGTGATTCATTTGTAGCGCACGTTTGTGGCCTGACAAAGCCATATATTCATAGCTTGATTTAGTGAACTAAGACTTCAGACAACGTTCCAAGAGATAGAGAGCAATTTATTTGGCTGTATTTTATCAAAAATTCAAGAGTTCTTGAGACATCCTTTTAACCTAAACCGTTTATCTCAATAAAGGTTAATAAACAGGTCGATTTTAATTAAATGCGTCATTAAAAAGAAAGAAATATTTCCAGAATTTCTATATAAAATAAAGTAGATATTTACAAACGAAAGGAAAAGAAATGTAATTGTGAAATATAGATTTGGGTTATTAGAATTCAGAGTTTTTAAGTTTAGGTATTAGTACAAAACGCGTTTTTAGATGAAAATATAACAACATATGTTATAATCATGATATTTTTAGAAAATAAGTATTTGATATCAAAGACATCGCTGTTTTGAAAAATGCCCTGGCATTCAGTTAGGTAACATTCATACCGTTTAATTCTCTTCTGCATAGCAATGATTTCTGCGGCCTACGATTATGGCAGTTTTCAAGTTTTAAGGGAACATGAGTTTCACCAATAAACTTATTGTTCGCTGTGGCATGTACGTCATTATAGGTCATTCCCTGTTTTAGTAACAATGCACGTTCACTAGCCGGGTTCTCATGTTTCGTGAACTTTGTAATGAAACGTTTATTTATATGTATTTACTGCTGGCATATTAGCAGCATGAAATTCGGTGGGAGTCTTTCTGGCTTTATCTGGATGGGAAATTTGGAAAAATTATGAATATTCCCTTTATAATTATTATGTCAGATCAACTTGCAATTCCAGTACTAGGCCTTTGGAAATCCATCTTACAACGGGTGCTTGAAAGTGATCAGAAAGAATTTCACAAACGCTGTATGTACATGTGAATAAAAAAGTTTTATTTTATCAAGCGACAATAAGTGTGTAATCAGTAGAAAATTTCTTCTGATTCTTGTACAGTGTATATTTCAGGATTACATGTACTGATTTTGCCGTTTGGTCTTTAATCTTGGTTTGTAATTTTTGTTCATTTTAAGGCTCAAACATTTAGGTTTCAGTGACTTTTTAAGGCCTCATTTTGGTTCATTTTGGTCTGGTTTTTTTTTTTGGGCTACGGGGCCTAGTTTTTAGTTTTCCTTATGGATGGTTTAATATATCTGGTATTCCGTCGAACTGTGAAATGATTTATTTCGCTTCACGATCCATTTATATACAGTAGTATAAAATGAGACAGGCAAAAGTCGTAAAAAGTATTTTTAAAAAAGCCTTTAGAATAGCTTTCTAAAGTAGGTATACATTAGATCACCCTAGGAATATATGACATGTTGCTCGATAATATTGGTCCTTGATAATTTCAGCAGGGTTTCATGTTCACAAAAGAACTGATTAGAATTATTTTATCTGTCTATTATCCATGCCTTCATTGTAATAGCTCTCCTGATGTATATTAGGGTTTCTTTAATTTGGCTTAGACTCGTTTGTTAGATCGGCTGAAATTTTTATTCTGATCGTTGTGAAAATATTACTGAGAATCAGAAAATTTCTTAGACCGTGATTTAGTGTCTATTTTAATAGACTTAAATAGTCTATGGCGTGCAAGACTTGTGAGAAAGTGTTTCTTCACGGATGTAGTCTAAGATCCAAGAATGAAAATGCTGTGCATGTCTTTATTGGAAACAATACTTCTTGAGGTTAATTATTCTGTTGTAGAGTAGTGTCTTGTGTCTTGTGCTTGACAGAACCTTCGCAGAATGTCGCCTGACCTGAACAACAGGCATTGACATTCAGTTAACTTCACTTTAAAACATGTTTCAAAATTGCACAACATTTTTCTAAACTAAAGGATAAGGTTTGCTCTGTGACTATACAGTACATCACAAAAGGAAAGATCGCATAGCTTGTATATAACACTGACATTTATTGATTACTTAAATTAATGGCTTAAAATTATTAGCTTAAATAGAAACTTAAAAAAAAAAAACTTCTACAATGTCAATTTAATATTTCGACAATAAATTATTTTTGTTGAAGATATTGCATGTTACACATAATTTAAACAACCCAGGTTTAGATAAAAATCACTAACGGAAATGGTCTCTCGGACAGGAACCACCATTTAGTAAAAAGACTGGTGGTCTCTTTATGTACCCCCTCTCGCCCCACCTAAAAAGATGGTATATTGTTCTCATAGCCCCCGTTCTATCAGGAGTAGAAACTGAGAGAAAGATAAAAATATTCCTGTGCCGTTTTACTAGCAATGCAAGCTTCATACCGACAGTATAGATATTTGTATTTTTCATGTACTTGTTTTGCCCCGCCCCGATTAGCTTTCCAGCTATTTGCAGGGCAAACAAATCATTCAACTCTTTCATTATTATACTAAGAATACATTGTTGTTGTTTCTTGTTGAATAAATTCATCTCTGATTTTTAGGCCAAAAGAAAGGCGTCCATTACACTCATTAGATAGGTGGTATGCTGTGTAACCCCCTTTTCCCACACAGGGTGGGTCCTCGTCGAGTATACTTGCTATGATCACTTCCCTAAGAGCCACCATCTGTAAAGCGATGCTGGCATTTTTGCTGCAGCAAATGACAATTGAAAGCTAGTAATTAATTGTATGAATGATAACAGTTATAGAAAACTTGCTCAATCTCTGAGCTGGACAACAAATCGAGATTTTGTTACCATGTACATGTGTTACACTCTGTTAAAAATGACGAGAATGCCATTATTTTATAGGTGGTGGTGAATGTCTAGGGAAGAACTGAAACAGTAACAACAATATTCCGACATAATATGACAGCACTGTGACGGGAAAAAACTTACAGGAGATAGCCCAAAGGGCACTTTGATTTTATTTATTGACATAATGTGCGTCACTTAATTTTCGCGTCATGTTATTTTCGCGTCACTTAAATTTCGCGATTTTTTTAAATCGCGAAATTCGCGAAATTAACGTGTCGCGAAAATTTCATGTAATAAGAAAACAAATAACCTGTATATGCAAAGACCACCGTAACGAGATAGAAGCACCGGATCCTGTTGTAAAGGATCTAATCAGCTATAAAATAATAAAACGATTTGATATAAAAAGCAAGGCTGATAAACGGTACGGAAACGACTATATTTGTAAAAAATCCAATATTTCGAAAGGCACAGCCTTTCTTCTTCAGGGTCTTACAGATAATAACTCGTAAAAATAACCAACCCAAACGAGTACCCCTTGTTATCACGTATAATCCAGCTCTTTGCTCTATATCATCCATTATTCACAAGCACCTTAACATCTTGTCTTCATCTCCCCGCTGTACTAACGTTTTCAAAGCTCCACCCATTGTTGCTTTCCGACGAACTAACAATCTTAGTAATTTATTAGTAAGCTCCAAACTACGCAATTCTTCACAAAATAACCAACCTTGCGGTTCTTTTCAATGTGACAGCAACTGTTTGACATGCATCTACATAACGGACGGACTTACCAATTATACATTTCATTCTACCGGTGAAACAAGACGTATTAATCATCACATCGACTGCAACTCAAAAAACGTCATTTACATGGTACAATGCAATCGTTGTCACAAACAATACATAGGAGAAACCAAACGACGACTTAAAGACCGCTTTAACGAACATCGTAGACCAGTTGACAAACAAACTAACATCTCTAAACCTACTGCAGTCTCGAAGAACATTTCCTTTCTAACGACCATACCGCTTCTGATATGCAACTTATCCCTCTTGAACTCGTTAAAACTAATCGTGACGGTGTACGTAAAGCAAGAGAAGCATATCTTATTGAGAGAGGTCAGACCCTTGAACCTTTAGGTTTAAATAGAAGAGATGAAACATGACATTTTTCTCAGTTTCCATTACTTATATTTACTGTGGTGTTGTGTTGCATGTTTTTCTTACCTCTATATTGCTTAGTTATTTACGGTTATTTTACATTTACATTACATTTACTTTGTCACTTCAGTTTATGCTGTCATAGTATCATATTTAATCCCCCGCCCCCTTTCAAATTTAAATTGTAACGTTTTTTTGCCTTACGAGTTATTATCTGTAAGACCCTGAAGAAGAAAGGCTGTGCCTTTCGAAATATTGGATTTTTTCAGTACAAATATAGTCGTTTCCGTACCGTTTATCAGCCTTGCTTTTTATATCAAATCATGTAATAAGGTATATAGGTATGTGCCGCTGTGAAGGGTATGGTTTTCAGGCAGTTTAGTCTGGGATAGGGTATAGTTATCAGAGATTTTTGGTCTAGAATAGGGTATTATTTCAGGCGAAACTGATCAGTTGCGTGAAGAATTTAGTCTAGATAAGGTTTACTAGCAAATGGTATTTAAAAATCGGTACGGCGGGCAGTACGGCATTTTTACTGACCCCTGTTAAATAATAACTGTGATAGTGAACGAGTTTCTCAGTGGAAAATAGCGAGTCTAGAATAGGTCTCGGATAGGGTTGGTTTTTTCGTTGTTTAGTCTTGAATAGGGTTGCAAAATGCAGCTAAAATGGTTTAGTATAGGTTAAAGGGTCTCAGAGTCCCAGCGACACACCCCCACCCAAAAATTTGCAGAGTACCCCCACCCCCTCCCCCCGGTGAAACGAAAATAACTGAAACAATAAAAGCTTCTTTTCGGTATTTCAATGAGCCAGAATAGTGTACGGTAACCTTTTTTACAACTTCTTAAAATTTTAGTCACGAGAATTCTATAACTTCTATATCTAGTTTCCAAAACAAAAGCTTCTGAAATAAGCTGTTTACATGTTCAGTGAACTGTATTCATTTCGGGGATTTCCCTGATGGCCTAAGATGACGTAAAACAATGAGTAGTGTTTCCGCTTTTCTAAGAAAGTCTATTTTTGTTTCCTTCTCAGAACGTCCATCGGATGCACTGCCAGGTTGGCACTTGATCCTTTCATTTTAATGTCTCTAAAATCAAGTTACTTTATCAGAATTTATTATGAAATTAATTAAAGTTAGCAAAGATATTATTTCATTCCCTAAAAAGACGTCAGGTTATATGAATGACAAAAATATTTTCTAAAACTGAACTGGAAATTGAACGTTTTGTTGCGTGACTTGCTCGTGACCCGGCATCTTACACTCAACATTGCTGATTCTTAAAAATCACTTTTACCTTTCCGAGAATTCGCTTTATTTGTGTTTAGAGATCTCTTTCAAAAATCAACTTGAGGAAAGAAGCCAAATGTAAGACCGGGCGGGGAAAAATATCCAGTTTTTCTGATTACTAAGCAATTTATCAAAAATCTGATAAGAAAACAATATTTTGACAATTGTTCCTCTCCAGGGAGAGGAGGGGAGGAGATGCTCATCAAATATTTTGAAAAGAACCCCTAAAAAGTAGCCTGCGTGCAGCCCCCCGGGGGGTTACTCCCATGTAATTTGCAGAGCCCCCCTCCCCCCCCCCCCCCGGGCGTGCAGCCATCCCAGAATTCCTTGCTCCCCGCGTGAAGTAAATTGAAATAGGAGTCGTCTGTGCACTGGCCACTGAAAGGTACCAGAATCTATTAGTAAGGGTTACTGAAAGGTACCAGAATCTATTAGTAAGGGCTACTGAAAGGTACCAGAATCTATTAGTAAGGGCTACTGAAAGGTATCAGAATCTATTAGTAAGGGCTACTGAAAGGTACCAGAATCTATTAGTAAGGACTACTGAAAGGTATCAGAATCTATTAGTAAGGGCCACTGAAAGGTACCAGAATCTATTAGTAAGGGCTACTGAAAGGTACCAGAAACTATTAGTAAGGGCTACTGAAAGGTACCAGAATCTATTAGTAAGGGCCACTGGAAGGTACCAGAATCTATTAGTAAGGGCTACTGAAAGGTACCAGAATCTATTAGTAAGGGCTACTGAAAGGTACCAGAATCTATTAGTAAGGGCTATTGAAAGGTACCAGAATCTATTAGTAAGGGCTGCTGAAAGGTACCAGTAGGTATTAGTAAGGGCTACTGAAAGGTACCAGAATCTATTAGTAAGGGCTGCTGACAGGTACCAGAATCTATTAGTAAGGGCTACTGAAAGGTACCAGAAACTATTAGTAAGGGCTGCTGAAAGGTACCAGAATCTATTAGTAAGGGTTACTGAAAGGTACCAGAATCTATTAGTAAGGGCTACTGAAAGGTATCAGAATCTATTAGTAAGGGCTACTGAAAGTTATCAGAATCTATTAGTAAGGGCTACTGAAAGGTACCAGAATCTATTAGTAAGGGCTACTGAAAGGTACCAGAATCTATTAGTAAGGGCTACTGAAAGGTACCAGAATCTATTAGTAAGGGCTACTGAAAGGTACCAGAATCTATTAGTAAGGGCTACTGAAAGGTATGCAGAATCTATTAGTAAGGGCTACTGAAAGGTATCAGAATCTATTAGTAAGGGCTACTGAAAGGTACCAGAATCTATTAGTAAGGGCTGCTGAAAGGTACCAGAATCTATTAGTAAGGGCTGCTGAAAGGTACCATAATCTATTAGTAAGGGCTACTGAAAGGTACCAGAATCTATTAGTAAGGGCTACTGAAAGATACCAGAATCTATTAGTAAGGGCTACTGAAAGGTACCAGAATCTATTAGTAAGGGCTACTGAAAGATACCAGAATCTATTAGTAAGGGCTACTGAAAGGTACCAGAATCTATTAGTAAGGGTTACTGAAAGGTACCAGAATCTATTAGTAAGGGCTGCTGAAAGGTACCAGAATCTATTAGTAAGGGCTACTGAAAGTTATCAGAATCTTTTAGTACACTGTAAGGGCTACTGAAAGGTACCAGTAGGTATTAGTAAGGGCTACTGAAAGGTACCAGAATCTATTAGTAAGGGCTGCGGTCCCAATTTTATTTTAACGCTGAGGGGTACCAAAACAAACTATTAACAAGCATTTTCATAGTTTAATGTTTTTATCGTTGGTAATTCTAAGGACGGTTTTATTGTCAAAATTCTATTTACGGTGAGATAATAAAAGCAATTACATAGCTTTGATTGTACTTCTATAAAGACCAGGACCCAGTTGTTCAAAAGGTGGATAGCGCTATCCACGGATAAATCATCATCATCATCATCATCGTCTTTTTTTAAAAAGAAAACATGGGATCACAATCCAGAGGATAAGACAATGGATTTTGTTGATACTTATCCACTGGATAGTGATTTATCAGGGGGATCATAGCACTATTCCCCTTTTCAACAACCGGGGCCAGGGTTTGATATATAAACCAACACTGTGGATTAACAATAAACATGTACTCTATGACAGTGAATTAAATCATAACATTAGAGTACATTACAATATCTTACTCAGAATAGTACACGCGTGTATAACCTGCTGCAAACAATTCTCACAAAATCCTTTACATCAGGTTATGTTGATCGACACAAATCAAGCAACACGTGATAACTGTAAATATATAACTTCCTGTAAAACCCAAGACTGAAGTAATTAGACTGGTTTTGTAGGCATTACCATGATTATATTTCTATTCCTATGAGCTGGTTCAATTAAATCCATATAAACATTTAATAAACTTTTCTTATTGTTTTAATACCGTATTTTTAAGTTAGTGGATCTGGTTGAACATGGTTTACTTCCAAATATTTGAAAGAACTTTCGTAAATGTCTTATTTTATTACTAAATAAAAGTTACCATCCGCAGTGATAGTTAAGAGGTAGGATAACCACCCTGTCACTTACATATGGCACAACCACCTTACACCCCACACCACTAATCAGAATGCTTGATAAGTGGATTGGTGTGTAATGTTAATAAGGATAATCCATAATGTTACACACCAATCCACTTATCAATTCCCAAGAAGGGGAGGGACAGGACAGATGTGGATCATTCAAACTCTATTGTCATTTACAATGCCAGTAATTTGTCTTGAAGTCTGAGCCCCAGGGTGGGGGCATGTTGCAAAATCGAATAAAAAGGATAGTATTTATCCAGGGTGATGGGATTTTCATCTGATTTAAGTTTGTAAGTAACATTTTTGGTCCTAGGAGGGAGATCTTGAACCAAAATTCTTTGGAAAAGTCAAATGCTCCACATTCACCCATCTCATGCCAGTCCACCAGTCCCTGGTTAACATTGATTTGGGACATTAAAGGGTGGGTTAGTTAAATTACCCCTAAGATTATTATAAAACTTAAACCCAACAGTACAAATCTTATGTAATGATTGAATACTCTCCAGAGTAAATATTAAAGACTACAGTTGTGGTCAGTCAAGAGATTAATGAGATCATAAAATTATGGTCTCATAGTTCTTTTGGCTAAAAAAGCCACAGTTCTATAACTTATAGTTCACTTATAACAATATGTGAACTGCAGTACTTGCACTGTATTTAAATCCTTAATGTGGGTATACAAGCCTGTAACATACGACCAAACCCACGCCATGTTGAGTGCAACAACTGATTAATTATTTTGTTACCTGTCATGCCTTGTAGAGACATTGCATTAACATACATAAATTATTTTTATATGCATGACATACATTACAAAGCCCAGCATTATACATTGTAAGGTCAAAGTTAAACTATGTAATGGCCTCATGCAGACCTCTCTATGCGAATCCAAATGTTCCAGTTAACAGTTTGATCAGTAAGAAATTTTACTGTGTTAAAAACGAATAAACATCATGTACATAATAATTATTCACACCAAACTTATGCAATAAAATATTTATACTGTACCATTACAGATTTGCACTGACCATTCATGAATATTATTGAGACTGAGTGCAAAAAGACCTATTCATGCAAATTTCATTACTCATAATAATTGACCCAGTTAATAATTGAGCCAATTGGTCTATTCTGATTAGTTTTTACATGCATTCTCATTAGTTAAGCTAATAGACCTCTTTAGCTTGCTTTTGTTTTCCCAATGTAGGTCATGTGATGTTCTCAAGGGAATTTGTCCTTTTTACTCATTATAAAATGGGCTCCATTTTTCTTCTTTTCATTTTTATTATTATTATTTTTTTTTTTGGCGTCACGATTTTGCATGCAAATTTATGCACGCATATTTTAAATTGGCACTTCCGGTTCATAGACTTCCTGTTTAGTGACTTCTGGCTACTTTCCCACTTCCGGTAAAACAGCGTTACTGAAGTGTCACAACAGCATCTCCTACAACCCTACTTACATTACTTATTTTCACATTAGGTATATATAAGACTTAGAAGAATCACTGGCTTCATTGTTTTACAGCCTTTATTTATTAAACATTCAATAGTAAAGAACGTGGTTTGCAGGAACGATGACTGAATGAAAGAAGTAACTCTTCTCCATATCGGACATCTTCTTATCATGTTTAAAATATATCATAAAACTTTCGTACGCATGCGCATGAGTATAGGCTGCTTGCAGCCTCTTGTTTTTTTCATAAATTATGCATACATATGCCGTGAAGAAAACAAAATTTAAAAGAAACAGTTCTCTAGGGTAACATTGCATGATCTCCATTGGGAAAACAAAACATACAAGCTAAAGAGGACTATTCCTAAGCTAAAGAGTGTTTTCACATGACATCATAAAAATTAAAAAATCTAAAGTATACATGTACATCCTACAAAGCTGTTTCTAATATGGTATGTGGATACCAGTGTTATAATCTTTCACAAAAAGTTTCAGGTTTTAAAGGGGCAGTATCACGAGGTTCCACGCGCGGCACTGTTCACTATTCTTGCACCGGAATTTTAGACATATCACTGTTAAAAGTGATTTTTTTCTTTCTTCCGGCTATCAAAACGGACTTTTTGATTCAAACAAATACCTCTACTTCTCGCCGGCTTTTTTGAATTTGCGGAATCAAACTTGAAAACGTGGGCCGACGTTTTCAAGTTTCGACCTCGTGATACTGCCCTTTTAACGATGTTTCGTTTTTGATTTATAAAGGTTGTAAATGTGTCACGCAATTCGTCATGCTATTTCAGATAAGCCGTGAAAATAAACAAAATTGAACTAGTTAAAAGTTATTAATGAATTATAGATGCTTATAAGCCAATTTCATGCCTCTTATAGTGAATACAATAATTATTTTGTGATGAGATTTTTGGTGTTATTAAGACTTTGAATTTTTGGCCGCCATGTTGGTGTCCCAAAGTGAGACACCAAGATGGCTGCTCCATACATTTCTTACTAAAAATGTCTATACTCATTCGCCTATAACTCTTGAATGAAATGCTCTTGCGCTTCAAAATTTGGCCCAGATGTGTAGTTTTAAACTCTCTACAATTCCATAAACTTTTTAGAATCGAAAACGGCTTTTGAATTTTGATATGACGTCAGTGAAAACACTCTATTCACAAGTCTGGTATTGTAAATCAGTAACAACAATAATTAATTGCCTCGATCACTGTGAGAAATGTTTGGGATATCAAGTTTTTAGTTGTGAGACCAGCAAGAATTTATTTCTAAGATCAAAATTATTAAATTAAAAAAAGGAAAAGCCAACAAAATGAAATAAATCATCTAGTAACCCTTAAACATTTCATCGCCATTTAACTTGGTTAAAACTCATAAATAACAACAACAAGTTAAAACCACACATTGTTTCTGACTATTTAAATTTTTGTTGATGCCATAATGCATATTAATGTCATCAAAATTTACAGTGCAACACTGGAAAAAGGCAACAAAACTTATACATGTGATACTTTTATGTTGAATTAATACAGTTGAACCACCTGATTCCTCGGAGAACTGGCAAGTGGTTGCTTGGGTATATGGCCACTTGATCTCATTAAGGGCCCATTACACTATCTTTTGAGGCCAATTGCTAGGGGAAAATCAGTTTGCTTTAGCTTAGCAAATTTTTGCTTATATTTGACCAAATTTGAATGGCAACCTTTAAGTACACCTGACGTCATTAGGTCACGCCCAATGTCACATGACCAAAAACAGACAAATGAGCATATTTCAGAAACTTACATGCAGTTTTATCCAAAAAATTTAGTATCATTCGATTTTATACACCATTTAAAAAAACGTAAGCATGCATTTTCCCTAACAATGAAAAATAAAAATAAAATGACGAAAAAAGTGTTCTCAAAACCACATTTTGTGTCTTAATTTTTTGTTGTTTGATTTTTCGCAAAAAGCATGCTTACGTTTTGTGAAAAATCTTTGATCTTTCGATTGATTTAAAAAAAAAAACATTTGCCTCTACATGTATTTGCGCCAAGAAAGGTTCGCCTGTCTGCACCGGAAGTAGGGTGGCCTGTTGTCAGCCTGGGCTTCCTGTGCTATGAATTGGAAGCTGCCGATCTCTTGAAATTAGACCACCATTTTGTTATGACTTGTTAAGGTGGCTCCCAACAGTTTGCAGCACTTTTTAAGACTTAGAATTTGATGGGTCATTATAACAACTCTTTATCAGTTGATGTTACAAATAAATTATCATGATATCAAACGAATGCCCAATGATTGGTGAACACGTTGTTATCATTTTTGTGACACAATATGTTACTGTAGCAACAGTATAACGCGCTGAAGACACCTGAAATTTAGAGCTTCTGAAATCACCGGAAACGCGTTTATTTCTATCAATCCTAAGAAAATTTTGTCAAATTTTTATCACCATTCTGTTAGTTTTTTTGCACAAAAACGTACATTTAAAACATAACTATAATATGATATGACGTTCATTCAAAGAGACAAAAGCTTAATTATTAAAGCCAGTCCTTAATTTTGGTTCTTTGACCATTTAAAGTGGATTTCACCAAACAGAAAAAATTATCAAGAAAAAAGAAATGTCTTAAAGTTTTGGCGTTGGACCTATTTCGGGTTCATGATATGCTAGTCTAGTTAGTTGGCTATATGAAGGAGGTCAGCGTCAGTAAATGTTCCAAAGTTACGTTTGTCAATTCGACTGACAAATTCGCTAGCCACATTAGGGGGCATTGTCACGCAGATTCTGCTGTGTTTTGGTCAAAATACACCAAATAATTGACAAGCTACCTTTGCTCAAGCATAAAATTGTTCTTAGAACACGAAGAAGATAATATCAAGTTGCTATCCATTTCCATCCTGGCCATCCGCAGCCAAAGATAACAAATACTAGTTTATGACCGTTTATGTGCACTGGTAGAGTATTTGTTAACAAAGCTGAGTATTTGTTAAACAAAGCTGGACCATTATTCGTAGGATTCCATTGAAACAAATATGTGTTTTGGCTTTTCAAAGTGATAATAAAAATAAGTGACATAGTCCCTTTAAGATTGCAACATTGTTTAATCTCTGTTGGGTCATCTTTGCTCGCATTCCGTTTGCGACGCCAACTGCCCATCCACGGCTTCGGTCGCTAACTTCTGATGGTCTAAACTTAATTGTAAAAATGCAGCAGTTAACAGGAAATTCGCATAATGCTTAATGGGTACGGTACCCATTAATGATTATGCAAATTTCGTGTTGTCCCATTTTATCAGTGTTATACTGTTTACTTAAGGCAGTTCTGTCATAAGTCGGCATTATTGTGGTCATTGTAAATGTTGTTGAACGAACCCAAAAAAATTGGGTTTGCTTTTAACACAAAGATTAGACTGAAGTACTTTTCTAAATGCCAAAAAAATTCCCGACACTTTGATTATTGGTGCAGGGGCTACAGCTCACCCAGCCCCTGTAGCTCCGTGGTCACCCTTAAGATTTCAGTCTCAACCGCTGCCATGAAAATGTTAGTAAAAGCCCGGGTAAAAGCCACTGAACTGTCGTTCCCATTATGTAGCGGTGTCTTGTGTAAAATGCAGTACTTTAATTTACAAAGTGTATAGAAGGTGCCAAACAAATTTCAATGCAGTGGCATGAAAAGACCTTGGTAGGATTTTTTTTTTCTTGCTCAAGATCAGTGTAGGAATTTTATTTCCCGAGGGATTTCCTTGCAAGATTTTTTTTCCCCCTCAAAATGAGTCTGCAGGATAATTTTTTCTGAAATCACCCCCCCCCCCCTCAAAAGTCAAATGGTCGGCCCCTAAATCAAATCATTACAATTACAATATGTGTATTAAATGTTTGGTGGCCGCTTCATGAAGGTGAAATTAATAAATAATGGGAAAACCCTCATCGGAACTGCCAAAGGGTCGCCACGCAGGTCGCTTAAGGACATTCACGCAAAAATCTTTTAACATTAATTATTTTATGAAACTTTGCTACAACTAGGTACTGAATTCCTCATATGAAAAATGCAAAAAAATGGGGGGTCACCGATTTCACTTACGAGACTGTAAATGGCCCCTGGCCATTAGTCTAAAAATGTTGTAATTGAATCTCTGAAATGCAACCTCTTTACAATGTATATTGTCAAATTTTATATCTGTTGACCTGTTAAGCAAATTCATTCAACCAGTGATGTCCCTTAAAAGGAAAGCTAATCTTTAAACTACAAGCATTTGCAAACTCAAACAGTCTCAAGTTGGTTGGTTTTGATATCAGCAGGTGGAAAAAAAGACAAAATTCCTACATTCATTTATATTTTTATTCATTTTTTCACAATCTGTCGAGAGTGGAAAAAAAATTATCTATCAGAAAAAAATTGGGGGTCACCCACCTTCCAAGCAAGTTACATCTAAGGAAAATTAATGCAACAACTACCAGCCTGTTTTGTGCTTAGAGATATTTTCTTACAGGAGTGCTTATGCATGATGTAGTATGGCATTGTGACATAAATTGCGTGTGCAGTAAGGATGCGCATGTATAACCAATGAGCGCGAATGTCCTGAATAGGTGTGGTTTCTTAAGGTGGCTCGACTGGGTTTTTGAGTGACGATACCGTTTAGCTTTGAGAAACTTGTGTACCACCACAACCGATCCAACGGAAAATCGATTGCCACAGCTGTACTAGAGAAAGATTAAAGTTTCAGATGAGGTAAGTTTTATGGAAATCGGAGTTGTCAAAGCAACGTTATGACGTCACTCCCTGTTTTACATAATACCGATTTACTTGTCATCAAGAGATCGAGGAAAACGCTCGCTGGATCTTCGACCTGACGTACTTGTCCTAAGGTCTACAAAATTTTACAAATTTCTATGGAAGCGTTTTCGAGAAAATTTCGAGTGAAGTTTTAAGGTGTTAAAATACAACAAAAACAAAACAATTTAGAAATGTTATTAAAACTTATGTCTACAAGGCTTGATGAAATAATATTTTGGTCTTAAATGAATTTTATACCATCCAAATACCTTAGGTGAAAATCTCAAGGAAATCGCTCCATTTGAATTTCAGAAATATTGGCTTGAATATGAACTGGCCTGGAGTGTTATTTCGCTTTTATATCAAATCAAAGTGCCCTCTAGGCTATCTCCTGTAAGTTTTTCCCATCATGCAATGCTGTCATATTATGTCCGAATATTGTTTTTGATGTTGCAATTGGACATTTAGGTTAGAGTGCATGGTTTCTTGAGTTCAATATCTCTTTTGACAATTTTGTTTGCATGTAATTGGTAATGGTTATGCAGTCCTCTTGTCTTGTGTCTGGAGCAAATTTCAGTACTTTCAACTCGTCTGGATTTTCACCTGGTTTATTATCAAGAGCCTCATACAAACATTGTGTTACTGTTGCCTTCCCTAAACCCACGCCACTACTTAAAAAGTGTCAATTGCTTCTCGTCGTTTTTAACAGAGAGTAACATATGGTAAAAAAACTCCATTTGTTCTCTGTTCAAAGAATGAACAAGTTCTTTATAACTGTTATCATCCATACGATTAATTACCAGCTTTTCATTATCATTTGCTGTGGAAAAAATTCCAGCATTACTTGAAAGATTGTTTCCTTGGTGACTGTTATCTAAACATGGGTTAAAACAACCAAACAGTTCACTGTATTGCCGTGTTTCTTCACTTATATCCTGCTCATCGTTATGTTGAGCAGACGGAGCTACCCGGTATCTAACTGATCACGTTCCTTATTTTCAGGATCTCCCATGGCTTTTTCTTAACAGTTCTCCTTTCTTTCCTTTCGAATATAACATGTTTTTCTTGCTGAAATCTTATTTTTACATGGGATAAGCATCAAGAGCTCTCTGCAATTAATCTTCAACATCCTTTTTATTAAACATAACTAAATGAATGATTTAGCTTTTATTCTGCGAAAAAGTTTCATTCCTCCTTTCAAGTAAAATTCTTTACAACTTTGTTCTCTGTTTTCATTATTGGGATCATCATCAATCTTATCGTCAAAATCTGTTTCAGGTGGAAATTTAGTTCTTGTAAACTTACTCAGTATTCATCCCCTCATCTTATATAATTAACTTTTGTTTGAATCAGTGTCACTGTTGACAAACAGTTATACCAAGAACAGAAATGAACTAAACATAGTTGCTAGAGCTGTCGTGGTCGTCTTTGACATTTTTATTCTTGGATCTTAGACACTTATACATCTCAGAGTGACGAAGAAACAATCCTTCACAAGCCTTGCACGTCGCAGACTTAAACACGTGCATCACGAACAAAGAAATTTACTGATCCTAACATTTTCATAGCGATAACATAAACTTATTTATCTTGCAACAAGACTCTGAGCCAAAGAAACCCTAATATATATATGCCTAATGTAATCTAACGGGACAAATATCTTGCAGGTATACTCGGGACTTAAAGGCTATTTAATACATTTTGCGACTAGTTGGAGTCGTGTTTGGTCTATCTCTTTTTACACTTCTTTGTGATTATTTTTTACAGAGACTATACCGTAAAATGCTGCTTATAAGCCCTGGGCTTACGTAACTTCGTAAGGGTTTTTTGGCTGGCAAGCAAAAATATTGCCATAAAGAAGCGTTCTTTGAGTTAATTTCATTTTGGCGTAAACTTTTGTAAAGAATTTCTGTTAAGGAATTAAGAAAGGAATAAGGAATTAATGGGTATAACCGGAGTAATGTTTTGTTACCGATGTGCCTATAACCGGGTGGACTTTTTTTTTATTTATTCCATTACTCCATTTACTACATTATTATGGAATTACTCCATTATTATGGAACGCATGGAGCACAACATTACTTCACGAGAATTACACGCTTGTTGTACAAAAGATACGTAGTGTAGTCTCGTGTATGTCTCAATGAATTCAAGATACATTGGTACAACTCTACAAGTGATGAAGCTGTTCTTCGCGTACAGAGGATATACTACTGGATGCAGTGATCGCAATGCCATGATAAGACAACGGAAGTTCTGTCTAGCTCCAGGTCACTACTCAACAAAAGAATAAACTAAAGAGCTAAAACTACCTGCAAGAAGTCGTGATTCCAATATTGGAACATGACAGGAGCTTATTACTCCTGAAAATGATTACATTTTCATTCTTGGATCTTTAATAGACACTTGTACATGATCAAGAAACACTTTCTCACAAGTCTTGCACGCCGCAGGCTGTGGACACTTATCACGGCCTATTTACTGATCCTAATATTTCCACAGCGGTAGCATAATCTTCAGCCGATTGCCATTTATTTTGCAACACGAGTCTGAGCCAAAGAAACCCTAATATATGCCAGGACAGTGTAGAGAATACATAAAGAAATAAAATAATTATAGTCATGGCTATGACATGAAATCCTCCGGGATTGATCCTGTCATTAGAGAAATTATCCAAAGATCAATGGGTCAATATTATCGAGCAAAGTGGATAGATAATTGCGATTTGTAACATCCTAACAGTGATCTATAGCAAGGGACAAATACCTCGTAAACCTACTTGGGAAAGCTATTTTAAAGGCTTTTAAATACTTCTTGCGACTAGTGGGAATCGTGTTTGGCCTGCCTCTTTTTAAGAGCTTATGACGCGTAAATAAACCTTTTTACAGCTATAGATTCGAATACCAGATATATTAAAACCATCGATAGGAAAAATCTAAGGACTATCCGTACCACAAGTTATCTCTTTAAGCAGAGACTAAATTAGGGCACGAATCTTTCTGACCAAAATGAACCAAAAGTAAAAACAAAAATGAACTAAAACCCCGAACCTCACTGAAACCTAACTGCTTTGACATTTGTTTGTTTGACCTGGAAAATCAACCTGATGACAGTATTGCAAAACTCTGCTTAATCATTTCTAATGATATGGCTAAAAAAAAAACAGGTTTGTTTAGTAAGATTGATTCTTTCTGTACAAACGTCAGTATTGAGAAGACTGCGATAAACGTAAGCATCCCATCTTTCTTCTTGTCAAAGGCAAAACAGAATATTTTTACACGTCTAAAAAATCACCACCTCAATCTACAGTAATGCAAATGAAAAAACTTAAATTTTATTCGATCTTTAAAAGTGAAACGAAATACTCCGATTTAATTAACCATATCCTGAACATAGAAAAATTACTTCTAAATTCAGGATAGGAAATCACACCTTAAGAATTGAAAATGGTCGAATTACAATCCCTGAAAACTCCCACTGTACACTTAATTCAGTTAAAGATGAAAAGCACTTTTTTTTATTTCACTGTATGCACTGTATGTTATATGATGAGCTACGAAATACCTTTTTTGACAAAATTATTAAACAAACTGATAGATTTGGATTATCATGAGGTCATTTTTTTTGATACTGATCAACATATTAGCAGGCTAACTGCTGCTTTTGTCACTCAAGCAATGAAAACAAGAACAAAAAATAGTCAATAGTACTTGTGATTGTTTTACAATTAATAAATGAATTTAATTTAATTAATTAATTAATTTTTTATTCTAGATTTCTTTATTGTAATTTAAGTAATTTTAATTTCCTTACTTATTGTAATTGGTTCGGTAATACCATGTATTTAGAAATGGGAATACTGAAATAAAGTTGTTGCCAGTGTTGTTGTATCGTTTGACATTTTGAGCCTATTTGACAAGCGTAGGTTTGAGCCTTAAAAATCAACAAAAATTGAACAAAAATCAAAGGCCAACCGGCAAAATACATTTAATCCTGGCACCGTGCACTGTACGATGACTCACTAAAAATATAATAATGTCGCTTAAAACAGTCCCCTTGATAAAATAAAATTCTTTTATTCACATCTTACAAAAGCGTTCGTGAAATTGTTTCTGATCGCTTTTACAAGCACACTTATTGAAAAGTTCTATATTTGTTTGTCAACCTACAAGGAAATTTAAAGCACTAGTTCGTTAAAACCTATTGTTTGTTAATTTAGTCAGCTTCTATAACTTGGCAAATGCGGGGTAAATTAACCGAGGACATTTTTAACTAAACGGACACTGTCCCGACAGAAATATCGTGTTTTCATGATTATGGCCAGGAGCTTGCTTTAGCTTGCTTTATCATCCGAAAATAGGAAGAAAAAAATAGCCAAAAGTGATGAACGCAGAAAAATATGAATTAAAAAGACAAAATAACGACAAGATTCCACCAGAATCGAAACTTTGAATATTTCTTGACCGCATGTCATGTAATCAAAATTGCTTAACCGTAATCAACTTCCATTCTTCTAATCCCGCACATTTCCTCCATACTATTGCTTCTGTTTTTCTCCTTGAGAATCTTTTAATCCAATTTAGTTGTATATTTGGTGACATTTGGCGATATGACATGGAAATTAACAAACACATTATTTCAACAAAACTTCATTGTAAACGTACAGCATACAACCATTCTCAGTGAGCAATGTCAGCTTACCTCAAACTCTCTTTTCCCTTTCTTAAAACGCAGTGCTATAACATGATAATACCAAATGTCTTGAAGCAAAAAGATTGACAAACCAGACTGGGCAAACATTAAAACTCATCGTAAAGGATATTAGCCAAGCGCGCTTCTAGCGTGCCAAATATCTGACCACAGTCTACATTAGGTGAGAAGATTACATTACGTTACACTTTTTGACGCTCGATACAATGAAATATATGCTGCAACATGTTCCCAAAAAAACATAGAATTCATAATCGTACGCCTTAAAAATCATCGCTATGAAAAAGAGATATCAAACAGTAGGAATGTTACCTACCTGAAAAAATATATTCCGAGGCATTTTTCGAAATAGGCAAACAGCGTGGCAGATTTTATATGAAATTTTAACACGCATATTTCTTCACTGTGAAGGTCAAGTCAATAAACCACTGTATTAAAAAAATATGCAACTCGACTCTTGTTTTCTTATTGATCGTATCTAACACAAATCTGCTAACAAATATGCACTTGGAATGTCCCCACAAATTCACTAAAAAGTCTATTAATAGTATCTAACGCATTTTTTGCTAACAAAAATGCATAAAGAATGCATGTTAGCCCACATAAACTCCTGTAAGTTAAACATTAACTTACAGGAGATAAAAATGACCTTACACTTATTATAATTGTCACAAATTAAAAAGCGATCGATGAATTTTTTTAAAACTTAGTCCTCATGAAGAATTATTAATGTTTAAAACAATCTCCAAGTTTCAAATTCATTGAAACATTCTAAGGCTGTCAATTTGTAGCGCCAACTCAGGGAAATATTGAGCTGATTTTCGCACTTTTGGCTTGTTGTTTCATTATGCATCTCCATTGTATGAAATCGCCGTGGAATTGTAGCTTTCAGTAACATCATGAATTCATGTAACACTTAAAACAAAGCAATGAAGTGTTTATGAATTAATTATGTACTGAAATTTACCATTGCATCGCGATTTGAGACAATGGAGACGCATAGTGAGAGCAACAAACCACTTTCGTGAAAATCGGCTCAATATTTTCCTACGTTGAGGCTGTAAATTGACAGCCTTAGAACGTTTCAATGAATTTGTAACTTGGCAGTTGTATTGAATATTAATTAATATTTATGAGGACTAAGTTTTAACAAAATTCATCAATGGATTTTATATTCGCGACCATTTTAATAAGTGTAGGGTCAATTTTTGATAAAAACGCGAAATAACGCTAGAGACCAGTTCGTATTTAAGCCAACTTTTATAAAATTCAAATGGAGCGATTTCGCAGAGATTTTCACTCAAGGTATTTGGATGATATAAAATTTATTTAAGACCAAAATATTATTTCTTCAAGACTTGAATACATAAGTTTTAATAACATTTCTAAATTGTTTTGTTTTTGTTGTATTTTAACACCTTAAAACTTCACTCGAAATTTTCTCGAAAACGCTTCCATAGAAATTTGTAAAATTTTGTAGACCTTAGGACAAGTACGTCAGGTCGAAGATCCAGAGAGCGTTTTCCAAAATTATCTCTTGATGACAAATAAATCGGTAGTATCTAAAACAGGGAGTGACGTCATAACGTTGCTTTGGCAACTCCGATTTCCATAAAACTTACCTCATCTGAAACTTTAATCTTTCTCTAGTATAGCTGTTGCAATCGATTTTTCGTTGGATCGTTTGCGGTGGTACACAAGTTTCTCAAAGTTAAAAGGTATCGTCACTCAAAAACCCAGTCAAGCCACCTTAATAGGGGTTCTATTTACAGCATTTATACTGATAATCAATTTGAGACTTTGACAACTACTGGCCTCAGTTAACAGAAGGGCACTTAATAGAGGTTCAACTGCAATAAATCATTCATCTTTAAAAAAAAACTGAGATATTATTTGAAACACTACAGTGTAATGATGTTCCTAGAGCTCCACTGAATAATTAACATCTCCTTAGACTGAGACATTTAAAGCTCATATATTTACCAAGACCTGCAAAGGAAGAAGACATCAAAGGTATTAATATTATTTTTTTACTTTTTGTAAACTTATAAGCATTAATATCTACTGTAAAAGTTTTTTTTTTTGTTTCACAGCGGTAATGCTGCCATTTTGAAAGTGCATGGGGCAAACCTGTGCAATTACAGACAGTGTTTGTATCAGAAATCCAATGGCAAACATTTTGTTTGCACTTTAACTTTTGACATGGCTGAAAAAAACTTCAGAAACCTGCCGGAAAAGATTAATATATTCATCAATTTTGAGAGATGCAGCACAGCTGAGAACTAGTTTTAAAGCCCTGGTTCTAATAACGTTCAGTGAGATACATTTATCAGTTGATGAGATGTTGAAAGGCAGCCTCAGTGGGGTATGTGAAAATAAATGTAAATTATTTTGAATATTCATTAACTAACTAATCTTCAACATTTAAAGTAGAATGGATAAAAAATAAACATAAACAACAAATTATTGTTGCTAGGCTCTAGGCTGCATTGAAATGCTTCAAATTTACCATGTCAGGAACATGGATTTTTTAGTTATTGTTTTTTTGAAATATTTATCTTGAGGTGTGTTTATCTTTAACAATTGTTGTTGTCAAAAAGTTTAACGAAAAAGATAAAAGCATGGCGCAAGAGTTAAAGACTATAAAATTATATTACTTCCCTACAAATGAAATTCACTAATTTTGGATTATTGGGCTAATACATGTGAGTGCTTCATGTTTATAATTTACTTCAATCTCCATTGGCTTCTTCTAATCTACAGAAATATGCTGCTTCAAAGTTAATTTTATTACAGCTGACATAGAGATGAAAATTGAAGCAAAATTTAAAACAATACTGAAATATAATGCAAAAAAGTTTACTCTTTATCCCTATTCCTGCATTCATGTTTGTATTTTAGAGATAGAGTTTTTAAAATAATAATACCTGTATTAAGTGTCCAAATTCAAGATAATTCTGACATGAATATTGATCAGGGTAACTTTCCTAACTGAGGTGTAGCATAAACATAAACAGTATTTATTTATTTATTAATTGCGGAAAAACATGTAAATCATGTTGTTGCCAAATTAAAACAGAACTGTGGTATCAAGCCAGGAGCAAAATCAAAACTCTCTTTTGAAAAAAATACAATATTTTGAAGATCTTCAAACATGCTTATTAAAGTCATTATTAAAAGTGACAATTGACTTTGCTCAGAGAACATTTTTCTAAGCCCAGATCGAAACAAAATGAAAGGAATTACTTCAAACATATATGATAAATTTGGTCTCTATGACCTACACATGACAAAAAGTTTTACGTTGTAAAGATCAAAAGAATACAAGCTTATATAATTCAAAGTGACAACAAAAACAGTCTAAAATAGTGTTTATTTTACAAAAAAATATATCTTTTTTAACAATTGTCAAAAGTCCACTGTAAGTAAACCTATTACTTTAACTTATTCTAATATTATTAACAACACACTTGTAAAAAAAATAATAACAAGACAGGGGTACTACAAGTAGCTTTTGAAATGTCATCCAAGGAAAGTAAGCTTAATATGATTAAACTACACTATAAATATGTATGATAGCAGTAATGTGCATGTATTCCTTCACGGTCAATCGGTATTAAATCCCCGTTACTTTGTTTAGATGATATTTATTTGGTTTTCTTATTTAAAAAATGAATGTTCAGTTGTAAGTTTTAAACAACAATTACCTTGTAGTTTTGATGCTCATCGTTAAAACACACAGCAATCTGACCCTCCATGGTCACTGTTATCCCTCTTATCCAATCCATCCCTATCCAAACCTTTTCTTCATCCAGCTGAATCCTTCGTACCAATTCACCACTGGTGGTGAATATCGCCACCCTCAGGCGGCGTGTCTCTCGTTCAACACCAGCGACGACAACATGTTCACCTGCCGGATGGCAAGCTATGCGATAATAGTAATCTCCTTCGATGTTGATGTTGAATTTGTTCAGGTGTTGTCCCTCCACAGTGAATAAGTGAACACTGGAATCACGCCAGTCCATTACCATGACGCGGCCATCATTAGCAGCAGTGATATCTGTTGCATCCTTGAACTCTCCCTCGCCAAAAGTACAAAGAAATTTTCCGCTCTGCTCGTACACATCAACCACTTTAACATTCAATACCAGTACTTTGCTGCCGCTAACTGTCAATCTCCCGCCCCAGTCCCCTCTCCTCACAGGAAACTTGTGAAGTAAGTCAGCGGTGTAGTTGTACACCTGCACTTCCCGCTCATATTCCTCAGCCCCAGGCTTCTCCAGTCTGACCATTACATAGATGCTGTTTTCCGCGTCAGTGGCGACATCAAAAATATTTAACTTTGTATCGGCGTCATCAGTTTGGGGATTAAAACCGCGATGAAAATTCCCGTTGCTGTCAAACACCTTCAGGGTTTTATCTAAATTGTCTGCTATAATGAACTGTCCGTGTGTGTTTGTAGTGATACCAATCAGAAACTTCAGCTTACCCTCCTGATCAAATGACCATGGATTAACAAAGAGGTGCACCATGCCTTGTTTCCGTAGTACTTTAGCAACTCTTTCATCACGAAGTGGATCGACTTTTTTTTCTCTGATTTCAAGACAAGGTAATTCTTGAGCTTTCGCAGAACAGACCATTAGCGTAACATCGTGAATGACACGATTCACGTGACAAACGGTGGAAATGATTTTCCTGCGTTCATCTTTACCAAAATAAGCCCTCCTTCCTTTCTCCAACTCAACTTTGAAATATTCTTTAACAGCTGACACCTGGTGTAACTCTTCAATACACACTCTACACGCTGCTAAAGCATCCTCAGGATTGTCTACACTCTCCAGTATTGTCGCCATAACTCGATATTGCATGGCCAAGACGCGATCAGATAATTCCAAAGCTTCATTAGCGAATGCCTCTGTTGCTTTTTCACGAGCGCGTTCGAACCTCTTTTTTGCATTGGCAAGCGCCCTCGCAGCTGATTCATCCAGGCCAGTAAGCTCTAGCTTTCTCATTTGTTTGGCGAGAGAACATGCTCTAGCACTAGCTATTTCAGCTGCTGATTGGGATGTGACCGCGCCGTGCTCGCTTCTATATCTTGTCTTGTCAAAAACAGTATATAACAACTCGATTCCTTCTTTAAAAAAGCTGATGCTTGCTAATAAATCCTTCCTTGCTAATCCATCCAACTTCGACTTTATCTCGTCGATTTCACGAACGATCAAGCCACGAAATTTCTGATCTGTCACATCGCCTTCCTTCAGCCTCTCGGCGGCTTTGTCCCTTCCTTTATTTACGAGCAAGCCGATAGTGGCTTTAAACACAGCTGTTGCCAGTGCAGACATGTTGAATGCTTTCGATGATGAACTCAATAATGACGGCAGATAGTAGCGTGCGGCGATATATAAAAAGGAAAAAATTCCACAAAGTTTTGTCGGCAAATTAATTTTCCGAAAACAAAGAACTAAACGTCATAGTCCAATGCCTCACAAAAGTCTAAAATTAAGGTTTGTTGACGCAGCAAACTGAATGAAAGCGGTTTTTTCCCCGGCTTTTACATCCTACACTTGCATGCAGCACTTTCTTTCACGGAATTCTATTTGCTTGTCTGAAAACTAATTTGCGCAATTCTTTTGGCTTACAAACATATTGGAACAGTCCTTGAGCGTAAACGAAAGGAATCACAGCAAGTCGAAATAGATAAGAATAAGGGCTTCCCTTTGCAATCCACAGTCGGGGTAACGTTTTATTTTTACTTAACGATCTGGCCTACAACGCAAAAAATCTATCTCAGTTTCTTGACTAGGGCCGGGAACAGTAACTCCACTGACTAAACGGAAACACGGTTTCATAATTGAGAAGTTTACGTGAGTTAAGTTTTCCGCTGTCAATATGATTTGCATTGTCAGAGGTACCATGCAAATCAAAACACTTTTCTTTTAATAGCCACGCAGACTTAAAGGCGCCGTCATTTTCTCCTTGAACGCACAGTTGGGATACCAATCGTTAGCATCATAACATTGAAACTATTTTTAAATCATAAAGGGGCGAAACAATACATTTCTAAAGGGGGGGGGGGGATTTGAAAAAAGATTATCGCGCAAGCCAAACTCTCTTGGAAAAATGATCCTGCAACTGCGAATGCCTGACTTTTTTTTTACAAATACAAACGTTACAGTAAAAACAATCCTGCAACTACCCAGCTTAAGGAAAAAGGTTTCGAGCATGCTCTACAACACCCCTCCCCATCCCCCTATACAGTTTAATGGTTCACCTATATGGAGTCTATCATACTTTTTTCTCCCCGTGTATGTTTTATTATCTGTCATAAAATTGTCATTGACTGCGGTATACAGACTTAAACTGTAATAGCCTCTTTGGCGCAAGTATCACCTTGATTTCTCGTGCGGAATTTTGCACTTTAAACTCACTTCACCTAGGAAGGTAATTCTTTCTAAAAACACAAAACAGCGAGCCTCGTTGTCCTACAAAACAGTTATTTGTCTCTTGACATCATCCACCTAACCTTCTGCTAGCCTGTTCCAGGCGTTCAGATAGTGGGAAAAGCGCGAATAGTTTGGGGAAGGCGCAAAGAAAACTTCGAGCGAAAACAATGACGAGGGAGTTCACTCATTTCTCTCCCCAATCTCCCAGCTTTTTTTCGCTCGCTTTTCTTCGTGCCTTCTCCAACTATTCGTACCTTCCCCACTATCGGAACGCCTGGAACAGGCTAACCTTCTGCGTGATCTATCACGATGAAAAACGTCTCGCAGGCTGGCATGGAATCATTTTATATTTTACCTTCACCGCTACGTAGTGTTTAGTTCTAGAAAGAATTAACTTACTTTTTTCAAAACGAATAAACGACCAATATAAGCAAAACCATTAGTGACCTGACACGCAAAAGACTGTTGACCCATAACAGGTACCGGTTCTACCACAATTATCTTCAGTTCAGGGCCAGTATTCGAAAGGGAAAATGTTATTCATCTTGATATTTTGCACAGCCTGTGCTTTAAAATAAAACGCTGATTTTTCTTGTTTGTATATCTTAGATTTTGCATCATCTTGATAAACAATAATGGTTAAGACAAATAACGGAGCTAAAAAAAATAATTTTCGAGATAGTGCTATTAGACGAAGTAGGACCCAAGTAACGCTAGCGGTAAATTCTGCAAGATTTCACCGTCATGCCTAAAACCTGCTTCAATGCAGCAGTATATTTCTCTTTTAGAATATATATAAAGTATTCTAGCTTTTAATTTGCGGGTATTAATTTTGGGGATTTTGCAGATTGCCCTCGATCCGCAAAAATAAGTTACCGCAGACCCCCCCCCCCCCCCCCCACCCCCCCCCCCCCATCCCCCCGCAGAATAATACTTTGCAAACTTTAGTGCCTTCAGTCAAATAAAGAACTCTACTTTTTGAGATAAACTTCCGTTACTGGGACGATATCGGACGTAAATAACAACTATTAACATTGATTTTCGCGATAGAAAACAACGGATGTTTTCTTTCAATAGATAAAGTAATAAGTAAACAGTTTTTTATAACTATGGCAAGGGTAGGCTTTTTTGTTTGATTCTTTTGTTGCGTCAGTCCTTTTGGCGCAGTACTGAAACACTCACCGTTTTTCTTTCTGGTTTGTTTCAAAACGGGAAATCAAACAATATTCAAAGAAATCCGTTAGTGACCTGAACATATAAAGGACTGTTAACCCAAAACGGAGCTGATTGCGTCAATAGGCGATTTGCACGATAGCGTCATTTGACTACAACTACCAGAATTCATTTCGTTTTTCCTTTCTTATTTAAATTTTGTAATCTCAGTGAGGTTTAAATAACAATAGCCCTAATTTTCACTACAAAACAAAAAACTGAAGGATTGTGGTAGTTGTAGTCTTATGACGTCATCGTGCAAATGGCCTATTGTATTGACTTGTTTTTATACAGGAAAAAAATTCCGTTTAACATGACGGATAAGCTGTAAACGGCTTTGAGCAATTGGGCCCATGTTGATATTTTCTGTAGCTGCCTTCCTAAAGAGCAATAATTTCACTTTTCCTACACATGTTAGTTAGGTTTGGCACGGTGTCGGATGATCAAAGAAAGCACCGAATATTTCGCAACCAAGACTTGTCCAATTTCGTTTGTTTCAAAACTGAAAGAGAATGACATGCGAGCAATATAAGAAACCATTAGTGACCTAACATATAAAAGATTGTTGACCCAAAACGGAGTATTGCCTCAGTTGTATTAATTGTGCTTGTTTTTACACAGGAAAAAAATTAACATGGCGGATTTAAACGGCTTTGAGCAATTGGGCCCCTTGTTAATATTTTCTGTAGCTGCCTTCCTAAAGAGCGATAATTTCATTTTTTCCACGCGTTAGTTAGGTTTAGCACGGTGTCGGATAGTCAAAGAAAGCACCAATTATTTTGTTTGTTTCAAAACTGAAAGAGAATTGACAAACATTAGTGACCTAAAACATAGAATTCTGTTGACCCATAACAGAGGGTCTCAATGGGGTTAACCGTCAGCCGTCAAACGGCCTAAAATTTAACCGTCAACCGTCAAAAAAGGTAATTTTTACCGTCAACCGTCAAAACATTTTTACCGTCAAACGGTTTCAGGCTCTCAGATCTCACTCTTTCAGCTGCTCATCACGGACTTCTGGCTCTCAAAAAACCTTTAAACTGCTAAACCAGTTTCCATGTTCCCAAATATACTCACTTTATGTTCTTTTCCACCGAATTTGCGCCTAACCGACATCACAACAGGCTTTTTTCTATCTGGAAATACTTCCGGTTTCAAAATGTTAATGATTTACTACATTGATAACTTGTTTCTGGCCACACCAAGCCGCGCCATTCCTGAATATATCGAGGGTCTCCAAAGCCGTGGTATTTATCGTAAAGCAGAAGAGAAACCAATCGAGAGATGTAGGACGTATAAAGTTTCCATTGGTGAGGACCCAAAGAGCATTGGTAGTTTTAAACAAAATTGAATCAATTTTATCGGTATAAAAGATTTGGCAAACAAATTTGGTCTCGGCTCACTTGAGCTCAAGCTGTGTCGATTGATAAAATTAAAAGGAACAACTGAAAATTACTGTATAGCAACACAGCAACAACATGACCTGAAGCTGCCATTCTTCGTGACCGGCAACGTAGATGACCGGCAACGGTGACGTAGAGAGCGCCGGGGTTGAACGGTAAGGATTATTTCCATAAAGAAGTGTGACTTATCCGTTCAGCAAAGATTCTTGACTTCCTTATATTTAAAACTCATCAAGTACTATCTTCTGTGGACAGGGCACGTTCAATCCAGGTAGATAAAAGAATCTCAAAGATGCCCCTCTCATTTGGGCCTAACAGAGCAAAGCGGGAGTCGAGGTGAACACATTGTAGGGCCTATATACGTAATCACACTAGTGTAAATACTTACACTTCATCGTATAAATTTAAAATTTTCAAAGTAATTATATATTGTTAGAGGTGTTAGAGTACGTTGGCAAAATTTCATTTCATTTTACCAGTGAAAGGCCAAAACGACCTTCAAAACACAATAGTTAATATTCAAAAATACAAAAGTTAATATTAACTTGAAATAATAGAAGGAATTTCCTCTCGATAACCGTCAACCGTCAAAGGCCCTAAAATTTAACCGTCAACCGTCAAAATCGGAAAAAATTAACCGTTAACCGTCAAAGCTACACCCCCATTGAGACCCTCATAACAGGGTATTGTGTCTGTTATATTGAACCAGGAGGCTCCTGATTGAACTTGTTTTTTGGCAAGAAAATAGCTCTAAAAACAATTATTATTCATCTGGCTAAAATGTTTTTCAACTGTCCTTTATTAAAAAAGAATGAATATAAATCTTCTATATATATTTTGCTAGCCCATCTTCAACAAGTCATAATATACAACCTCGTTTCCAGGGGCCGTATTCACGAAATCCTACCTAAGATATATCGTAAGATATAACTTAAGAGAAAATTTTAAAACTTCCTAAGATATATCCTTAGTGCTATTCACGAACGATATCTTATGACCATCCTAACTGAGGAAAGCGTAACTTAGCAGTCTCCTAAGTTTAATGGTCGCGGGCAGTTATCGATTAGTAAAAATAAACCAATCAGAAATAGTTTATCTGGCGCGCTCTTATGAATAATAAGTTATGAAAATTTACATGAAAGAATGTTTAATATTGTGTAAATTGTTGTTACAATGACAATTTTTTTTCCATAGGAAAGCAATATATAATGCTTTAAAATGTTTACCTAATCGGTAACTATTGCGATACACAATAATCACGCTGAAAATCGACGAAAAACTCGTCAACAATCGAATTTAGCCCCCTATCAAGACATGTTTTGATAAGTTAGGAGGTAAATTTTAACCTCCTAAGTTTAGGAGAAAAATTAAGGCATATCTTAAGTTAGGAGGTTTTCGTGAATACCAGTTAAGATATGTCTTAAAAACTTAATAGAGGTCCTAAGTTTAGGAGCTAGAAAAAAATAAAACATGTCTTAAATATAGGAGGTCTTCGTGAATACCAGTTATCTAAGTTGTATCTTATAGGAGGGTCTTTGGACTTAGGATGCTTTCGTGAATACCAGTTATCTAAGTTGTATCTTAAGAGGGTCTTAGGACTTAGGATGCTTTCGTGAATACCAGTTATCTAAGTTGTATCTTAAGAGGGTCTTTGGACTTAGGATGCTTTCGTGAATACCAGTTATCTAAGTTGTATCTTAAGAGGGTCTTTGGACTTAGGATGCTTTCGTGAATACCAGTTATCTAAGTTGTATCTTAAGAGGGTCTTTGGACTTAGGATGCTTTCGTGAATACCAGTTATCTAAGTTGTATCTTAAGAGGGTCTTTGGACTTAGGATGCTTTCGTGAATACCAGTTATCTAAGTTGTATCTTAAGAGGGTTTTTGGACTTAGGATGCTTTCGTGAGCACGGCCACAGGGTCTCTCTTTTTCCCGTTGCACTATGACTGTGCAAAGCACACGTCACTGCCTTGGCGCGGTTTTTATACGTTTTTATCACAATAAATAGTCACTTTTATGAGTGTGATCTAAAGCACCGGATTGCTCTTGCAGGGAATTTCAATGCAGTCAAGAAAGTAGAAAGTAACTGACCAGGTTCCGAATTTTTCTAAGCAAAAAAAAAATCTGAATCACTTGTGAAGACATACACTTGTATTGCAAAAGAGGTGGATCCAGAAATTATTTATTGAGGGGGGGGGGGGGGGGTCAGAAACCAATTTTGAAACTTTTATGCGGAAAATAACTCCTCCCCTAACCCCCCCACCCCCCCCCCCCCCCCCCCCCCCCCCCCCATGTCGCGAGGCAATACTGCTTTGCGAGCAGACCATAGAAGAGTGTTATTATTAACTGTTATACAAAAAAATACGGTTAAGGGGCTGTGCAATAATATATCGGTGAGGGGGGTTGGAAAACCAGGGGGGGGCATAAAGTAAAATCAAAGCAAGGATAGGAGGGGCTCAAAGTAAAATAAGTCACTCAAGAGGAAGGGGGCTTAACATTTTATTTCAAGTGTTTATAGTTCTCACTGAAAGACATGATGATCTATTCTGTGGCTGAACTGCAATTTCAATCTGTTGCAATACGATTATCTATTCTTCTTTATCTCTATAATATAGAGACGAATATTGTGATAAAGCGTTTCTGGCTTTTTAAATTTGAATAGCCCAATTTCGATATATTAAAATTCAACTCGATATATTAAAATTCAACATGTTGAAGCGACACGTCCCCTCGTGTGAACTGATGCTATCATAATTGTGCAACACCAATTTTGGAGACATTTTGTCCCCGCGACGTGTCCCATGAAGTTCAACAAGTTGAACACCGTGAGGCATATCGCGGGGACAAAATGTCCCCAAGATTGGTGTTGCACAATTATGATAGTATAAGTTCACACGAGGGGACGTGTCGCTGCAACATGTCCCTGAGACATGTCCCCGCGACATTTTCATGTGGTGTGCAAGGGCTATGATATTTTCCCTGCTACATGTCCCCGCTACACTCCCTGCTACATGTCCCTCAGTGTGTACTACACAAACTTTTGTCGCTGCTACAGCGACATGTCCCTGCTACATGACCCCTCGTGTCTGACCACCTTTAAGATCGGTGGAGGCAATTAAAAGTGGCACTGGTTGCACGAGTTCTCCAGTACGCTCGTGGTGATCATTATTGCATCCCACGAGAAACCTAAGAGCACGTTAACGGGGAAATGAGTTCCAGCGCAAGCAACTCGGATTTGCAATGAAGTGATTCAGAAGTGGAATCGGATGGTTTTGTTGAACACTGCTTCGAGGTCATGTTTGTTCCAGATATGGATGTCCAACAAGTAAACATGTAGTATTGCTGTATATCCACGTCTGGAACAAACATCACCTCGTAGCAATAACAGGTGGGTGTATATTAAGAAAATGCTGGGTATTTGTATATAAAAGGTGTGCGAAGGGGGGGGGGGGGGGGGGGCGGTTATACAAAATTTCTGACTGATCCGAGCGGGGGGGAAGGGCAATAACTAAATTCAGTCCTTTAGAAGGGGGGGTATTACCTAATATTTTCCTACTTGAAGCCCATTTTCCGACCCCCCCCCCCCCTCCTGATAATTATTGCACAGTCCCTAAGTGTTACAATGCAACCTTGATACTAAGTAAAATAATAAAAATATAAACTGAAACTACAAGAGAAGTTATTGATGAAGTCTTCCATTGACATGAAAAGCACGGCTATTTCTGCATTCCAGAGAGAGATTCAATTCTCTGAGGTAACTTGGAGCGTCGTCATGGAGACTTCGAGTGTCTCCGGGGGACTTTCTGAGGAAACTTGGAGCGTCGTCGTGGAGACTTCGAGTGTCTCCGGGGGACTTCGAGTGTTTTCGTGAAGACATCGAGCGTGGTCGTGGAGAATTTGACTGTCTCAGCAGAGACCTCGAGTGCCTTCGTGGAGACTTCGAGTGTTCTCGTGGAGACTTCGAGCGTCGTCGCAAGACATTTGGGTGTCTTTCTGAAAACTTTGAGCGCCTTTGCAGAGAATTGGCGCGTCTTTGTGGGGACGTACATGTTCGTGGAGACTGTGATTGCCTCGATGAAGAACGATTTTGTAGAGATGCGGGACGTTTCCTATCAAAAGATTCAACTCGTCTACGCGGAGACGTAGAGCGGCCACGAGGGGACCTTGACCGTCTGTGTGGTGATCGTGCACGTCCTTGTGGAGACCTTGAACGTCTGGATAGAAAACGACGACGGGAAGGAGAAAAACGGCGTGAGGCGTTGCGCGTTTCATCAGGAAAAGACAGGGGAGGTGTTCGAAAGCGCTATAAAAAGGTAAAAGAATGGTTATTGAAGAATTTGATTCAGTGATATGCTACAAACATTTTTTCCGAATATGAACTGGGTACTCTGCAAAAGGCAGTGACACTATTAAAGGAAATTAGTCCTGTTTTAACTTTGGCTGTGACAGTTCAGGGAGCCCACACTGTGACAGTGCATGGAGCCCACACTGTAATAGTTCTACGAACCATTTAAGATCTTTGGAAAACACTTGACAAAGTGTAAATAACTTAACAAAATGTGGATGAATGACTGGTATTATATACCATTCATTATATACTCAGATGATCTGACCAAATTTACAAAAACATCCCCATGGGTGAGGGTCACTAGTTGTCAGCCTCAGTCACGCTACCCACCCCTCCCATGTGCATTATGGTTGACACTCTCCTTTTCCCCAGCCCTCTGTGGCACTCAAGCTGCCCGGTCCATTCTGGCTGGGAGGCTTTACAGCATTCCAGCTGGTAGACTGCGAGCAGTCTCTCTTTTTCCGCTAAAGTCAGTAGGAACGAACGCAAAAAAAAAGCGTGATGAGCGAGCGGCTTTGCCGCGAGCCGCGAGTAGCCCGCGCTACTCGCGGCTCGCGGCGAAGCCGCTCGCCGCTCGCTCATCACGCTATTTTTTTGCGTTCGTCCCTACTGACTTTAGCGTAGCCTGTTCCAGGCTCCGAGATAGTGGGGAACGCGCGAAATCAAAAAAGGAAAAAAATCGCGGGGGAACTGGGGAGAGGGTGGTCGGCAGAGCCTGTGAACATTTCTTTAAAAAGCTCTTTCTGGTATACCCTCTGATTGGTCCGTTTTGACAGGTAATGTCAACACCTCGCTATGCACATTATACTTGTCAATCGTAACGATGGCGTACGTGATCCTCGCGCCGTCGCGGGTGATGAAGAGGAATCAAAGTTATGTAATATTTTGGACGAATGCCTGCGCGATTTTCCTAATATAGAAGCGCTAAGTAAAGGGAAACAAGAATGCCGCCGACCTCCCTCTCCCAGTTCTCCCGTGATTTTTTTCTCTTTTTTTAAAAAAGTCGCGCGTTCCCCACTATCTCGAAGCCTGGAACAGGCTAACTTTAGCGGAAAAAGAGAGACTGCTCGCAGTCTACCAGCTGGGACCATTGTGTCCAACTATCATGAGCACTAAGATCTACCAAATGAGCAGCCAATGACCACATTTAACCCCTCCCCACCCCCTAGGTTAATACCGTCACCCAAGTGGGGCCAACAACCATAAAGCCCAGTCACTGGTCAATATCGGGGCCACTTTTGTGAATGTCCCCCTCGTGCTCAATCAATCAATGGATTTATTTAAGTGTCAATGTACCTAGCCGAGGGCAAAAACCCTCCACTAATTGGGGACACTAAAATAAGACTTCTAATTTTAAAATGACAATACACAATCCGAAAGAAACTAGCCTAGATAAACACTATCTACTCCTTTTTTTCCAAGACATGTGATCTATTGAAAAAAAATGTATGGCGAAGCTTCATTTCAAAGGAATGTCGAAAAATGTATGTGTTTGAGATTGATTAAAAAACTCGCACCACTTTTTCCACGAACTACATGTAGTGGGAAAGAGCGTTGCATAGCAACACAAATAACGCGGCTGCGTAGCGAATCAGATGCGAATTTTTACGGTGGCTAATTTACCTTATCAACTCTCTCCACTGACTACAGTCATGTAGTGGGGAAGAGTGTTGCATGACGACACTTAACAATTATTGGATGAGGTTGAGCATGATAGCGATAATTATCAAGGCCAAAGTTTGTGTTATCTGCCGAAGCCGAAGGCTGAGGCGGATAACACAAACTGAGGCCTTGATAATTATCGCTATCATGCGAAAACCGAATCCAATAATTTTTTTATTATGCATATTCCTGTGCTGCACTTGTAAAGACAAGAGCGCGCACAAAAAAGTGATCAATGCACAGCAGACAAACTATTGTCTGTAGGTTACACGTCACTTCTACATATATAAAATTAATTGTCTGAAGGTATGACGTAACAGAAACAGCAAGCAATAATAAGCTGCGTGCTTATAGCCAATCAAAATCGAGCAAGTGACACCAATGTATAATAAAAATAATTAACGGCTGCGTAGGAGGCTACTCGTCAGCGAATCAGATGCGAATTTTTACGGTGGCTAATTTACCTTATCAACTCTCTCCACTGACTACAGTCATGTAGTGGGGAAGAGTGTTGCATGACGACACAAATAATTAACGGCTGCGTAGCAGGCTACTCGTCAGAGCGAATCAGATGCGAAGTTTTACGGTGGCTAATTTACCTTATCAACTCTCTCCACTGACTACAGTCATGTAGTGGGGAAGAGTGTTGCATGACAACACAAATAATTAACGGCTGCGTAGGAGGCTACTCGTCAGCGAATCAGATGCGAAGTTTTACGGTGGCCAATTTACCTTATCAACTTAGTTGAAATTTTCATGTTTCAATTCCCCACTAGCACAGCATCACAGTTTCTTTAGAAATGAACCCCTTTGCTAATTTATCTCTGTTTATTTTTTTTCTAGTAAAGGCTTAGCAAAGGCACTAATCATTTGCATAATTATTCATGACTGTTTTCGTACCATATTGCCTCTTCCTGTTACAATTCTTTCAGACTTATAAACCTACCGCTGAGGGGGATAAATCGATCGGAAAAGTGTGAGTCCCCTTTGGGTTGGGGGGCCGGGGCATCCTCCACCAGAAAAAGTTGAAACAAATGGCTAGAAATGCATTACAGTCAAACGCAATCACACCAACTACAAAAACTCATTTTTAAATAATAAAAGGTAGTGACACATCAAATTAATGGACATGCTACAAAATTAGAAATGACAGCAGGCACACGAGGGCCTATAAGCTTCTTTCGGTCAAAAATTACCCACTTATTCAAGACTGAGTTCAATTCCACACTAAAAATAAGCTTCATAACCTGTCATGAAAACGTACAATTTTATCTCAGATAAACGAATGTCCATTAAATATAATATTGAATAAGCGAGAATACGGAAAACGACCTAGTGTTGAAGCATATCTAGGTAAGGAATTTTCAAACTTTTCCGTTAAATCTTTTTATCCGGTGCCTGCAAACAGGGATCCTTCCCTATACACGCTAAAAAGCTGTCATTTATGGTCACGTGTCTATGTTTCGCTGTTTTTATGTCATGGCGATTTTGAGGTTTTTGCCCCGAATTAAAACTAAGTACCTTTGTCGTACACAAAATGCTAACATGTAGAACACTAAGAGGAAGATAAACTATGATCAGAGTTTCATATAGCGAGTTTTCCAAGAAGAAGCGATAAACTTGAAAATATCAGCCTAATTTTTCAAGTTGCAATCCATTTCCATCCTGGCCATCTGCAGCCCAAGACACTTATTTTTGACTCTTAAAGCACTAGTAGAACTGACTTTTAAACAACAACGAACTCTTATTTTTGGGTTTCCATTGATATAAATATGTCGACAAGGAGAGGAAAAGAAGGCACTTATTCAAAGTGATTATTAAAGTACATGTTATGCAGTAGATAACATTTACGGAGGTGCATGTGAAACGATCGGTGATTTTAATAGATCGTTTGGGTCCTGTTATTTGGTCCGCGTTTCGGTTTTTTAGTAAAGCAGAATACTGTATGTTAGGCCTTACGAAAATTGTATAGAAAAGTCTCCTTCAAACTAAAAGCCTTTTAAAATGCAATTCGGGGATTCCCCTGATGGCCTCAGATGACGTAAAACAATACGCAGTGTTTCCGCTTTTCTTAGAAAGTCTATTTTTGTTTCATTCCCAGAGCGTTCTTCAGATGTGCTATCAGATAGGCATTTGATCCTTTCATTTAATATGTCTGCAAAGTAAAGTCTCTTTTTAAAAATTAATTATGAAATTAATTTAAGTTATTGAAAGTAATTTTTTATCCCTAAAAATACGTCAGGTGATATAAATGACAAAATCGGAAATCGTTTAGACATTCTGTTGCGTGACCTGCTCACGACCTCATCACACTGAACATTGCTGATGGTCTAGAAACCATTTATTCACTCTTATATATTATTCGTATTTAGAGATCGCTTTCAAAAGCCAACTTAAGGAGGGTAGCCAAATGGAACACCAGAAAAGAAAAAATATCTAGTTGTTTGCTTATAAGATAAAGGGACACCAATAACAGAAGCGATTTATCAACAATCTGATAAACTGAAAAATTAACAATTATCTCTCTTCCGGGAGGGGGGAGGGAGAACCGACGGGATGCTCGTACCAGCATCTCTTGGTAAGGGCGTGATCCAAATTTCATTTTGCCCTTAAGGGATATCAAAAGAAAATATTAACAAGAATTTTCTCTGTTTTTATTAGCGATTGCTTGGTTTTATCGTCAAAATACCAGTTGCAGTGAGATTATGAAAGCAATTACGTCGCATTGATTGTATTTCTTTAAAGACCAGGATTCGAGATATAAAACAACACTATGTTTTTACGATATTTTTGAGTGGTTTTCACGGCGGCCATGTTTGTAGTCAGAACAATAACATTTCCATCCTTTGGGCAGAAAAGTATATTTTTTTTGTAAATGATTTCTATTGTTTCTGACCACCAGCATGGCCGCTGTGAAATCCACCCATACTCAATATGACATTACAATCAATAAGTGAATACACTGTATAAACCAATAACACATTCGGTTTTATTGTCATAACAAGAGTATAATAAAAACATACCAAAAAAATAAACGCGTGTATGCTTACATAGCCTGCTGCAAATACCACAGTGAGTCTTGGGCCATGTAAACAATAATTAAGCAAGAGGTAATAACTGTATTTACATAACCTCCTGTTAAACCCAAGAGGAGGGATCACATATAAAAGTGATAGGATGCTCATCAGAGATGATTAAAGTAACCATACAAGGTGCCTTAATTAAGCAAGAGGTAATAACTGTATTTACATAACCTCCTGTTAAACCCAAGAGGAGAGATCATATATGAAAGTGACAGGGATGCTAATCAGAAATGATTAAAGCAGCCATACAAGGTGTCTTAATTAAGCAAGAAGTAATAACTGTATTTACATAACCTCCTGTTAAACCCAAGAGAAGGGATCACATATAAAAGTGACAGGGATGCTAATCAGAAATGATTAAAGCAGCCATACAAGGTGCCTTAATTAAGCAAGAGGTAATAACTGTATTCACATTACCTTCTGTTAAACCCAAGAGGAGGGATCACATATAAAAGTGACAGGGATGCTAATCAGAAATGATTAAAGTAGCCATACAAGGTGCCTTAATTAAGCAAGAAGTAATAACTGTATTTACATAACCTCCTGTTAAACCCAAGAGAAGGGATCACATATAAAAGTGACAGGGATGCTCATCAGAAATGATTAAAGTAACCATACAAGGTGCCTTAATTAAGCAAGAAGTAATAACTGTATTTACATAACCTCTTGTTAAACCCAAGAGGAGAGATCACATATAAAAGTGACAGGGATGCTCATCAGATATGATTAAAGTAACCATACAAGGTGCCTTAATTAAGCAAGAAGTAATAACTGTATTTACATAACCTCCTGTTAAACCCAAGAGGAGAGATCACATATAAAAGTGACAGGGATGCTCATCAGAAATGATTAAAGTAACCATACAAGGTGCCTTAATTAAGCAAGAGGTAATAACTGTATTTACATAACCTCCTGTTAAACCCAAGAGGAGGGATCACATATAAAAGTGACAGGGATGCTCATCAGAAATGATTAAAGTAACCATACAAGATGCCTTAATTAAGCAAGAGGTAATAACTGTATTTACATAACCTCCTGTTAAACCCAAGAGAAGGGATCACATATAAAAGTGACAGGGATGCTAATCAGAAAACAAGGTGTCTGAATCTGGTTTTGTAGGCATGACTCTGATCCAATAGGATAACCACCCTGTCACTTTAACATGGCACAACCACACTCCACACCCCACACCCCACACCCCACATGCCACACCCCACACCCCACATGCCACACCCCACATGCCACACACCACACCCCACACTCCTTATCAGAATGCTATCCATAACACACCAATCCACTTATCAATTCCCAAGAGGGGAGGAAGAGGGCAGATGTGGATCATTCAAACTCTATTGTCATTTACAACGTCAGCAATTTGTCTTGAAGTCTGAGCCCCAGGGTGGGACATTTGAATATTTGGTTAACAAGAGATGACAAAACTT